>JAMKCH010002806.1:0-84698 GCA_023653785.1 Ophioderma brevispina
CCTTATCCATGATAAAATTTCATTTTATTTCAAGAATTGTGACAAAAAATGAAGATTTGTTATGGTAAAGCTTGGGGGAAATCGTGTGCAGGGGTTTGCAGCCACTTACTTGATAGCATTTGACAATTAAAATTGACCTCAAATTTATACCGCGACTCCGTGGTCAAGTGGGTAAAATCACGGTACTTAAGGTGCAACGAAGATTTCTAGTCATCCATATATTTTAAATAGTAGTTTGATTTCTTATAGATTAGGACACTCAATAGATTCTACCATTTGATTGGCTACAGCACTAACTAAAAATGAAAACAAAAGGTGATTGTATGTGCTTATATTTCAATAGAAAACATAGTTAGGTTGAATTTCGTATTTGTCCTATATGAAATTAGAAATTCAAATTTTGCTACCAAAGGAAAAACAGAAACAGTTTTCAGCTTCATCCTTCCTCAGGTGGGATATTTTTGATAGAAAGCTTTACACCAGTGCAAAAATCAGAATGTTCACATTTTTTAGGGACACCTGTTATTGAAATCTTCTCGTTGAACCTTTAACATCCAAGTTTCAGGTTCGAATCCAATTGTTTACTTTTTTTTAGTTTCATTTTCTTTATCTTTTGTATACCTTCTTAGTAATTGAAAAAAAGCATGTAGGCCAAATATACTATACAACCGTTTTATAGAATACATACATACAATACAAACGGCATTTGCTATAGCGCCTTCTCAAAACAAGGGCAAAGCGCTTACAAAATAGAGGGTAATTACTATTTAGCCTAAAACATGCTTCATCTTTTACAATTACTGTGTATTACTATGAGATAAGTACTTAACATCAAACTATAAAATAAAAGAAAAACAGCTGCATAATTAAATCATGTGAGGCAATACAAAAAACACATTTAAGCAAACATCAACTCTTAGGAAATAGATGAAATTTAGAGCTTTCTTAAAAGTAACAATGGACTTGGAGTGGCGAACAGAGTAGGAAAGAGTTCCATAGGCTAGGGGCCGCATGCTGAAGCACCCTGTCACCCACTGACCTTTTGTGCGGAAACAGTGGAGCCGTCATTGTCATCTGAGAACGAATCTGCCTGCCAGGAATATACAAGAGAGGTATTCGGACAAGTAAGATGGCAATTGTCCGGAATTGCCCTGTAAGGAAGAAGCATAAGCTTAAAGAAACGCGCTCACTAATTGGTAGACAATGGAGCTCTTTAAGGAGATAGTGTGGCTGGTGTCCTTCTAACAGATCTGAACACCAGCCTGGCTGCTTTATTCTGCAAAATCTGAAGTTTACTCCGATCTCTGGCCGACATTCCATACAAAAGTGAATTGGCATAGTCAATGCGAGATCAAATTAGTGAACGGACGAGATGATGATAACTCTCAAATGTGATAACGCGGCGGATCTGGTAAATATTGCGAAGGTTGAAGTTAACAGACGTAATGATGACCTTACATGTTCAGTCATAGACCTTGTCTGATTCAAACACACACCAAGGTTTCTAATTGCCGAGGACGTGGGAACATCACTGTCCCGACCCTGATGGTAATATCTTGAGGCGACTTGTGTAAAAGGATGAACATGCGATGAAAAAATTCGGTCTTTTTCATCATTCAATTGAGTTTGTTACAGCGCATCACTCACTGATTTCATTTCCATACAAGAGAGGAGTCTTTTGACAGAATGTTTGGCATCACCCTCAATCTTAGGATAAAATGTCAAAATAGAGCTGTACATCATCAGCTAAATGTGGTAAGCAATATTGTGCTTCCGGATGATTGAAGCGATACAGTATGTGTACATTATGAAAAAGAGAGGCCCGACCACAGAACCCTGAGTAAGACGAAAGGGAGATGATGCTTGTTTGAAATGCATTCCCAATGCGCACACGAAAAGAGCGGGGGTCTGCAGGAAGCCCGAACTCCACGTTAAGGATAGTACCTTGAATTTTGAAAGTATCACGTACCTATCCAAAAGTGCATGATCACAGTATCCAAAGCTGCCGAAAGATCTAGCAGCACAATAGCAACTGCTCTCATTACTGTTGTGAATTGCATGGGATATCGTCTTGACACGCAGAAGAGAAGTGCCGTTTCAGTGCTTTGTCGTTCTTTGTAAGCGGTGACTGAAACTTATTTTAAGTCATGAGGACAAGATGATCCTTATCTGGCACTTCACTATTGTCCAATGAATTAGACACGAGAACATATATTCCAAAATAAGTTTATCGTATATGTGTGTATACTTAATTGTTTTGCTTTTAATAGCTCAAAATTCCTTTGCAACTGAAATCTAAAAGCCACATCAAGGTAGTACAGTCCCCAATAACATCCTCATGAATTAAATTGTTGCATGAAATGATCATATGAATTTTGCGACTCTATAAACCGTCCGTCCTGTCAACTCGCCAAAAGTGTGCAGGCCTGTGTGTGATTTTTTGTTTTCTGGTTTTGTTTTTTATAGGTGTTTAGAAAATGTTACCTTCTTAAAATTACTTGAAAATTGAATAGTTGTAAGACCTTGATTTTGACAAAATTGAAGGAAATTCAAAGGTATGGGTAATGTTGAGCTTATCGTTTCGTATTATGTGTAAGTACACATTATTCGTAATGCGTGACTACTTCTTATTGCAAAATCTTTTTCTCTCAGATTTCTCTGGAATGTAGGTATAATTATCTGGTGTATTTTTGGAGTTATGAAGGAAAACGTGAATAGATAATTTTGCAATTGACTCATACAATCCTTGCAACAACATAATCTTCAACACTTAACGCCATTCAGATGTCAATAAATGTCCGCTCCCCTGTACAATGTTGTTTCAGAGGCCAACGTTTGATCGTATTGTGAAGGGGTATCAACCTTGTCTGATGGGGAGAGGGTAAGGGTAAAACAATGCTCTCAGCTCCTGCTTTCCCCTTGGAGTTTGGAGATGAGAATTCACTCACAGCAAGTCTCATGTTTCATTGATTAAAGACAACTATCAGTGATTTGAAATATTTGAAAGTGGGAATAGCTGGGGGGGGCGGGGAGGAGAGTGAAGATACCGTAGAATTCTCATAAGTTACCACCTTTTCCAGCTGTGGAATTGACAGAAAGGAAGAAAACGGCAGTGTTCCAAGAGTACGATTCCTCCATTCAATTACGTGTTGTAGTAATTGTCCGAACGGACAGTATTGACTAAATCTCCGATTCTGTCCTTATTAGGTCTCTTCTGGGCTTATCAATTTGCAGGGTATGTTAGGATACCATGTAACTTGTTACAACATGTAAAATCTGATTTTTGATTATTTTTTTTCGCTTTGCTGTTAGTCAATCACTGATAGTGTCTTAAGAGATCGTGGAGTGTTCCATTACTTTTGTGAGATTGTGCTCAAGACCTCATGTCAAGGCTCATTTTATGTATGTTTTTCCAGTCATACTTGGCCACTCAACGTTTTATCGGGTACTCTGGTTTCCTACTGCTTCTAAACCGGTCTTTCTTTCCTACTGCACATATGATGAGTAATAACGTATGACTTGCCATAGTTTCAATTTGAAATAAAGTATTCCATGACAATATATGCACAATAGTGTTGGTGTCTCATTAAATGCCAATACCTCCTACTCCAACTCAATTTAGTTGAAATTTCAGTTGTTTTGTTTTTATGCATAAACTACAATGGCTCCCAGTTTTTTCCCCAGTCTGGATTAAAACAAAATTGGAAAATAGTAGACAACAAGCAATATTATGTCACTCAGAAAGCGTCAAAATTATTCACAATGCCTTGGCTTTTAGAGTTGGTGCCATCCTAACATGGGCCAAGCCAAGTGGCATAAAAATTAGGCAGCCTTTGGAAACCTCAGAAGCCTGCAAGCCATTACTTCTGGATATGCTTCTGATTTTGTACACATTTCCAATAATTTCAGTAACCATCTTATGCCACATGACAGGAAAACCCCTCACACCTATTACACATACCCCTGCTGTGACATACATTGACCATTTGACCATTACCGTGAAAGCTTTTCTGTCTCCACAAAACCCGGGTCGGGCTTACTAACATCTTTTGGTGAATATAGCCACCACATTCCTTAGGGGAGGGGGTAATCCTATGTGTGTGTATCCAGTCCAGGGTCTAAGACATGTCCTGAAGAGCAATTAAAATGATGAAGTTCTCGGCGACAAGTAAAGTGACATAATAGAGAGATTTAGGGATTTCCTGACTATCCACAGTAATATTGTGAGTTTGGACATTCAAAGTACTGTAGAGGATTAAAACATGTATGTTTTGCAGAAGTAAATAGCTTGTTGGAAAGACTCGGATATTGAACTTGGGAGAAAAATTGCATGGAAAAAGAAAGGTGAGAGGATTGTTTTTCTCAATTCACCATAATATATTTCTCAAAATATACTATTGTTATACAGTGCAGAACCAGAGAGTGCAGATTTGGTTCATTTGGGACAGTTAGTGTTTGGCCCAAAATTGTCATTTTCGTGCATTTTTTTTATTATTTTTTATCAATTTTAGAGGGACCTTCCCCGGTGCCCCTTCTTGATCCACCACTTATGTGTCGTCTGCAAAATTGCAGAAGGCACAAAGGATTCTCTGGTCTTATGTCTGTGTGTGTGGCTGTAGTCAAAATGTTAACCCTTAATATATGCACGCTGTTGGTGACGGCTTGTGAACCTTGGTGACCTCATGTGACCTTTAGCGCGGTCAAAATGTTACCCGTATATATTGTCATGCCGTATGAGTTCCGTAGGGCTAGATGTTGTAACTGGGTGATAAGAGGGGGCGTGGGGTACATGTTAGTACCTCATGTGACCTTTGTGACCTCATGTGGCCCTTTGGCCCCATTCATAAACCACGATGGCACACAACACGGTGCAGTCCGGGGACCGCGATATATTTTTATATGATCCACAGGTGTTTCTCATCAGAAGATATTTAAAAAGTTGAGCCTTTTCTATTTTTGAAAGTTTTTAATAAATATTTGTGGCACTCAAATGTATCGTCAGCCAGATAATTTGATCCAGAGATATTCCAAAGTTTAATATGGAAATCTTAGTATGACAGTACAATAATGATAACAAAAAGAATATCTTTGTTCTTCATTCTCAAGCAAAATAACATTAACCTCAAACTAATTATTTTTCAGGGGGAATTTACCCCTTTAAAAGCTAAAATAAAAACTATAAATTAAATTGAGGAAAAAATACCTTTCTATTGCTTTTTGTTTTGACAACAATCAGAGCTTCCATTCCAGTTATGGTTGAAAATGTAACTTGCAAATTTGAAATTTCTTAACTATTTCTTATGTATTTTATTGTTTCGCTCAAGCTGTGAATATTTAATTATTTCCACTTTAAAAACTTACCATCTCATAAATCAGTTTTGATCTCTAATTTCCCACAATTATTGTGAACTTTAGAACTCTATTCAGAATAGAATAGAAAGGTAATTTTTTCTCTATTTCAATTTGTAGTTTTTATTTTAGCTTCTGAAGGTAATTCCACCTTAAAGAAAATTGAACTCGACCACCTTCCATCAGGATTTCAATTTGAGCGAAGTTTAAATGGGGGGTGGGAATAGATCCTGATGATGTACAAGTTTGCATAATACTTTGAAATTTCAACCCAAAAAGAATCTCTCTTTCTAAAGAGATTTTAATCACTATTGTTAGGCATGACAGCTCGAGAGGCCCTTACGTATTGTACCATTTGTTCTCTCACCAAAACCAAAGTCAATTTGGTTCTCTAAAACATTGTTCTTCCATAAATTGAACGTTTTTGTTTGTTTTACTAGTGAAAGTATGTGTATATCAATGCACAACTGGTAGTGAGGCCATTGTATTGACAGACTAGCTAATCCATAGGAAGTAGCTGATTGCACACATTTACCGTTATCCTGGATAGGCTTATGCCTTAACCGAAATATCAGTCTTATGCACTGTACATGGGAAATATCCCCATGGAAACAGGGTGAGGTGACCGGGTTCAGAACTCAAGCGAGTAATGCCTGGTAATGGCCCGGGGCTAATCAGGCGCCGGGGCCTTTACGGTCCAAAAGCAACACTATAATGTTAGATGTTTTCATAATTATGGTGTTTTAATAAATACTTGTACCGTTCTAAAGTGGGATGCCCGATTTACAGGATATGACGTTTTCATCTTGATAGTATGGCATTCACTCCAAAACCACATCTGTAACATTTTGCGCCGATATTTCAATCCGTTTTGATGCGAGATCTAAGAACGTGAATTTTTGTTATCCCCATAGAGTACTGTGTAAAATTAATATTGTCCGACCAAATGGGGTATTTTCGCTCTTAACTTCCAATCCAAACAACCTTTGGCTCCAAGATTTCACAGTGTAAATGAGAAAATAGTAGTCTTTCTTCTGATACCAAAATGTTGACCACTTCCGTAAAATCTGGGCTTCTGGGGACGAGGCTATTAAGCATCGGGCCATGGACCTTTAAGACTTTTGTGTCGAATCGACATGATTTGTTTCATTTTCAAGCTTCTGTGTGTCCTCTCTTGATTGATTTGTTTACAAAGAGATAAAAATGTATCTCTGGTAAAAGCTCTCCCCATTATGATGAGACATGGAATGAGCAATTCTGAAAATATTAAAAAAACCAAAAAACATTTCAAAATTGTTCATACCCAAAAGAACTCCAAAGACCCCCTAATTTTTGACAATTTTACCCTGTCACCAAAAAAAGGAAACACAATCACCAAATTTGCAAAATTTTCACCTAAATACCATCACCAAATATTTTTTGTTGTTGAAAATTGAGCAAATTTGTAACTCAAAGACCTACTCTGTGAAAATCTTAGGGCTGAAGGGACGCGTGTGGTTTGAGATGTTATAGGCACAATTGCACCCCATTGTGGTTGACCAATTTTACAAAGTACTCTGGGGCTTTTCAAAAACCGGTTTAGCTCTTCACATCATTAACAATGAAATATTGGCAACAAAAAGATGGGGTTTGGGGTCAAGGTCATTCAGTCAAAGATGAAAACCTCCTAATCGCATGTTTTTTGCATGGATCTTCTCAGAAGTAATTTTGATTTTTTTAACAATAAAATGTCTTATTTTTGGAATTATTCTATTTTGAGAAGGTCAGCAAAGGTAAAGAGGTAAGCATAATTAAAAATATGTAAATGGTAACATTCTTGATACAAATAAAATAGCCACGATCATATGAAAATTTAGTACAACATAAATCGGAATTTTGAACGTTTTTTATTGATTTCAATCTAATAACTGCAAAATAAGCCTTTTAATATCACCAGATGTGGACATTTAACACACAACACTAAGCTTACCTCCTACATGTGAAACAATTACATTTTTGACCTTCTCATTCTCAAAAATAGAAGCTAATAGATTGTTAACTATACTCTGTTTTACCTCCTCCTGACAGTAGAGTGGACACACATCACACCGCAACCAAAGTTTAGGCGTAATTACAAGCGCGAACAAAGACAGCAATATGCAAATGCTCGTGTGATGTTCTTGTAAGTCGTAATCCCACGAATCAATTTACTCTTAACAAATTAATGTAAGATTTTATAATTTGATAGATGAGATGTGTAAATTAATGTATTATTTTCTTCACAGTTTGCAAGCCATTTGGTCGTTATCAAAGAACTAGTCGGTCGAAAAATCTATATCTTTTCATGTGGGTGTCTCAAATTAATGTCAACTGAAGGCAGAGGTTGCAAAAATTTTTTGTTGCAAATAACTTCTTTTAAAGGGCATTCTGGATCCACAACCTCGTCCCCCGACTTACCTAAAAAAGTTGAGATTTTTAATCATCTGAACCTTTAGCCTGAGTAATCATGTGTACCAAATCTTATGTGCAAAATTTGGTAGTATCTTTACGAAATTCACAATTTTGTATTTCTGTCAGTAAACGGACAGAAATTACAGCAGTGGCCTATGGGACCATGGGAAACAAGCAATGCTCATAACACAACACGCAAGGACTGGGATCAACTCAAATTTTGCTGAATAAGATTTTCTCGAGGATATCTAGTGAGCCATGAATAAAACAGAAGGTGCTGGAATCACGCAATGCACCTTTAATTTACAGTAATTACTAGTTCTGTAAAAAAATACATCGCGGTCCTATTGACCGGCTAGTATAGCCTTGCCATCGTGGTTGTGATGATGAGAGGGCCTCAAGTGACCTTTGACCTTATAATCAAATGAGGGTTTCTGTGTAATATCCATAAACCAAGTTTTACAACTTACAACTTGACCTCATGACCTTTGACCTTAGCATGTGACCTTCGACTCATCAACAAATGAGGGCTCCCATGTAGCACCTATGACCCAATTGGAAATAAAATTGATTGATTGAGCCCATATGTATTGGTCACTTATTATTTGCAAAATATTGGGCGAGACGTAGTCGAGCCCAATATTTTTAAACTCATAACGAGACCAATAAATATTGGGCAAAAATCATCCAATTTTATCATTATTATTAATAATGGTTGAAATCCATCAAAGTATTCGATTATTAAGGGGGGGGGGCAATGGTTAACCTTTTCCAAACAGACAATACAACAACCATCAACAGATTACAACATCATCATCATCATCAACAGACAACAACAGTGGAACAAATGATCTATTGTATTGCCTTGCCTAAAGCAGGCGACACAAAATGTGCACTACAGAATTAAAAGTTCCCATAACAAAGAAAGTAGATACAGGTAGAGAGTGCATGTGTACTGTTAAAATTTTACTGAACAAGGATGAGTTGGGATTGCAATTTTAAAAGCCAGCTATAATTTTGTCCTCCTTCCTTTAATCAGTGTTAGCATTGAAATTTCCTATTTATCTCCTTAGTGTATTATGCCAAAAGCAATTTTTAAAACCTAAACAATTTTTGTAACTGTTGAAAGTTTTTTAAGTAGATTTGTCAGTTGTGTTGTAGAACAAGTACTTTAAACGTGGAATTTTCGCAAGGGTTTATTTTTGTGAATTTTGCGAATAAGACCAACTGCAAATAACACCTCGCGAAAAATGTTTTCAACATACTTGAAAGTAAGCACTGTGATGGTCAATCGCGAATATTTAGCACGACACGAAAATGTCCTGTTAATTGTCTCCATCCGTGAAAAATTTGCTAGCGAAAATATCCCCATTACGTACCTACAGAAAATGAAACGTATGGATGGCCCTGGAGGATATATTAAACATAAAATTTACAGCTTTTCCTCATTCTCACACTTATTTTTAGTTGATCTATCGGGAGAATACTAGTATATGCCATCTTTGATTTGTGTTGCATAATATGTTAAAATACTGCCAGATTACTCAGAATATGATCTAAAGAAGAAAATCTAAATGTGTAATCAATTCTTTTTTTAGTTTTTTATCACATTTTACCATAATGCATGCCAGTGCAATGAGGTTACAGTCACATAGTTAAAACAAGTGCTTCGGGATCGAGTCAATTTAAACTACTTACATTGGACTACACCACAGAATGTATAACATACTAAATGTTTTTCATTTGTGTCAAGCATTCCAGGCGGTGACGGTCATTAATGTTTCGTGACTGAAGTTGGGATTTAAGGTTGCGAACTGTTGTGTAAGACCAATGCCGAAATATCCGCTAAAATCGACTCATTTGGGACCAAGTTTAACTCATCAATTTCATTTAATCTACCAAACAGACCTCTACAGCTTTTTGCATATAGGTAGAAACGATATTTGGAGCAACTTTTCTCATCCAACAAAAAATGTTGGATGAAGAAATTTTGAGAAAAAAAAATTTGAAATATGAATAGTTTAGGGATTTTTATTTCAAAGTGGCCGTTGCCTTTCTTCAGCAGACCACAAGTACTTGATCGCATGGGAAGATATTATAGTAGCTTTGTGGATGTTTTGTTACAGAGATGGACCAGTATATTTAGCTCGTCACCATCGCCAAATATCTTTGCCTATCACCGAGCCCGAGTCGGTTATGTGTATACATTTCATCCCGATTTGCATTCATATTCAACATCGTAAATAAATTAAAGCCACAAAACGATTAAATTAAAGCTGGAGTCTGGAAGGAGAGGATTGCTGTGCCGGTGCATTGTAATGCTGTTGTCCGGGAGCTCATGCTGCAGCACCATGCCATGGCACTGCCATGACTGCATGTGCTGGTGATGCTGTGACTGAGCGGGGCTGGGGGGTATGCTAGGCAGAATCACCAGTACCATCAAAGGCTATACTGGTCATCGTTTCTTGAAATGCAATTGCCCCAAATGCTTTGTGTATGTGTTTTGAAATTTCCTACTATTTGGTTGATGGCTTTCACTGTAGTCTAATGTTCACCATGGCATTGTTAAACCATGCTGACCACTACTGCAACAACATTGTACAAACATGTAAGTTTTGTACACGACTCAATCGCAAACCATAAGGCAACGTATTGTTGCAACGCGTTGCGAGAAAGTACAACGCGTTGCGACATTTCGGGGCAATGCGTTGCGGCATTTCAGCAACACGTTGCGGTGGTTGGCCCAATCAAATCATAAATTTCTGTGACGTATTTAAAAATAGACCACAACGCATTGCTAGATACTTTGGTGCACGTGTTGCAAAACCTTCACAGCGTGTTGCGAGCTTCCCAACGCGTTGCTAAGGTCCACAGGCCATACGGGTCATACATAGCGAAAAACAAATTTCGCCTGGACTTCGAGATAACTTATTGCCGCAACGCTTTGTGCTAAAGTCACAACGCGTTGCGACATTTTCGGCAACGCGTTGGGACATGTCAGCAACGCGTTTCTACATTTCAGCAACGCATTGCGACATTTCAGCCAACGCGTTGCGGTGTCGGCCAATCAAAATCATGAATTCTGTGACGTATTTCAAAATATAAATCTCACACGCGTTGCGAGTTGGCGACCTTCACACCGCGTTGCAAACCGTCACAACACTTTGTGAAGTTACAACGCGTTGTGAAGCTCGCAACGCGTTGTGATGTCTTGAACGCGTTGTTGAAGCCTAGGGTCATAAGGGTAATGCCGCAACGCTTGTGTATCTATTTTTTGAAATACGTCACAGAATTCATGATTTTGAATTGGCCGACGCCGCAACGCGTTGCAGAAATGTCGCGTCGCAACTCGTTGCTACTTTCTCACAACGCGTTGCGGCAATACGTTTATGACCCTTATGGCTTGTGGACCTTCGCAACGCTGTAAAGCGTCGCACGCGTTGTGGGAATCTCGCAACGCGTTGTGAAGGCTTGCAACCATTGTTAGTTTCACAACGCGTTGCTAGATCCTTGCAACGCGTTGTGGTTCTATTTTTTTGAATACGTCACAGAAATTGACATTTTAATTGGCCCAACACCGCACGCGTTGTGAAATTTTGGGAACGCGTTGCTACTTTCCTCGGCACGCGTTGCGGGCAATACGTTATGGCATTTTGGCTTGCGATACACGAGAGCTTGGTCCAGACACGGCCTCAATACGACCCCCCAAATTGGAACTATCTTATCGCAGCAACCTCGGACGGAACGCTGTGGACTAATTCATGCATTGCCAATCAGTTGGATAGGCAGCATGCATCATAATAGCCATCAAAACACCGTAATTTCAGAACTCAAAGTCAAAGAAAAGCAAGAAGGTGGGTGAACCGAGCATTCTGGTCCGATTTTTATGTTTCGGGAATGTCTTGTTTTAGTCACCTGTGACGTCATTGACCACCTCTCACTGACTGAATAAAGCTCGTTACGGAATAAAGCACATGCTGCGATTGGTAATGTTGGTCAACTCTGAATCACATGGCGTAACAGATATTGCCCTTGGTTTTCTCCCTCACTTGAATCGCATTGATCACAAAAACATCAGATTACAATTTTGAGTTCAATCAGAACAGCCATTTGGATATTCTTCGCAAAGAGAGTACCGTGTGAAGGCAGATATAGTCCTGTGGGCACCACAGTCCGGGCTCCATAGACGATACGGAATAAAGCGTGACCTAAATTGGTGAAGATTTAACTGAATTGAGTGCTCTATTCTTTACCATTGTACCCGGACTATGAGTTCTCCGGACTATAATTACTTCTACACCGTTTCCCAAATAATAATGGACCATTTATAAAGCGCCATACTCCGCCCGAAGTCGCCACTCTCTGTTGCCTATTATTATTATGCTGCCATCATCAGGAAATCGTCACTGTCAATCATTTTCGCCTAAATCATCAAAATCATACCTTTATTCTCATTCTTAACAGTTTATCATTTAATTGGCTGGCTCAGAGATTTCGAAATATAATTAAATTGAGTATAACTTAACCTTACTGTGCTCATTGATCGCGATCTCGATCAAAACATGTGGCAGGTATTATAAATGCTGCCGTTGTGTACGAAAGGTGTTAAGGGGCATTTCGTGATCCACACCTCGTCCCCCCCGACTTCCTCAAAAAAGAGGAGATTTTTTATATCATCCGAACCGTTAACTTTAGTAATCCATGTGACTAAATCTTACGTGCAAATTCGGTCGCATCTGTAAGAAATTCGCAATTTTATTTTCTGTCCGTAAACGGACAGAATTACAGCACAGTGGCCTAGGGGACCGTGGGACACAATGTTATTTGCTCATAACGCCAAACCGCAAGATCGGGATTAACTCAAATTTCGTGAATAACTTTCTCAAGGATACTAGTGAACTATGAAAAAACATAAGGTGCTGGAATCACGAAATGCACCTTTAAAAATTCATCAGAAATAAAGATAGTCAAAAATGTTCATTCCCAAGTTAGAGATGAGTCGGGTTTTCGTTAAAAGTCTGATAACTGAGGTTCCTCGACTATTGAATCAGCTGGTGTTGTAACTGTACCTTTTAACAGCTTTGTTCTGGATCAATCCATGTATACGATATTTCTGTAAAATATAAAGTCCACAACTCAACTTCTGAATTTTAGAAGTAATATTTTATCCCCCATTTATGTACGATCCGGGTGAAGATCTTCTCGCAGGAGCTTCACACTGATGAAAGTCCACACGCTGTCCTTTAGCACCTTTAATTGATAGGCCCATGCGCTCATGCAAAATCGTGTTGCCCGTCTTGAAGTGGTCCCTGTTGATCGGAATTGCTGAGATTACTGACCTCCACCGCCTGAACTTCCAAACAATCTGTTAGTTTGTGAATTAGGCCAAAGGTCATTCTCCTTCAAACTCAATTCAAATTTGTAAGAGGGTCACCCCCTATCAACCCTTCCAATCCTAACATCTGCAGGTCTTAACATAACATGCACAATAATCCATTGAGGAAGTGACCCTTACTATATGTTGAAATTAGGTCAAAGGTCGTTCTCCTCCACACTCGATGCAAACCTGTAAGATGGTCTTCTATCACACAAGTTTCATGATCTATATAACAGTAACATCCGGTTCTTGACATACCATGCACAAGAATGCAATTGAGGAAAATCTAAATATACCTTATTCTTTGAAATTAGGTCAGGTCATTCTCCAACCAACTTGATGTAAACCTGTAGAGGGTCATGCACCTACCACCCACGTTCATGAGTCCCGAACTCTTCATTTTGAACATAACATGTAACGAATCCAATTCAGATATGACCTTGAATCAGGTGAAAGGTCCATTCTCCCTGCAAACTCTATGTAACCTCTTAATGCCCATGATATACTAAACAATCGCAAAGGAGCATAGCGTTTTTTTATGACACTCGCTTCTTGCTATTGGGAAAGCGACTGCCAATATCTATTTGATAACTCGCGTAGCATGCCCAAGTGACTTAACGCAAGCCATGACTTCAATTCACTCATCACTCCTACGCTTCCATCGATATTGACGCTGGAAGCCATTGAAAAATGTGTGAGCATTTATCAACAGCGATTTTATAGTAACACGCTGCAAGGTGCAAGTGTATCATGGGCTAAGGCACTATCAGTGATTTGCCTAATCAGAAAATCCTAAAAAATCAGATTTTGCAGTCTGTAACAAGTATAGCCATCTTAAATACCCTACAAGTGCTAAGTTGAAAGCAACTAATACGGCCAGAAACAGATATTAGTCAATACTGTACGTACGGACACTAACTACAACACATACAACAATGGAGATCATATCTTTGAACACTGCTGTTTTCTTCCTTTTCTCTCAATTTTTCAGTTGCAAAAAATAACTTATGAGAATTCTAGAGATTGTCCTTTCATTTTAAGCATTCCTGCAAATTTCAAATAATGAATCTCTTTTTTTCTGAGTGAATCACTGAAGTGTCTTTAGGAAGGGTCAGCTATCAAACAAGTTTCATTTGATTCCAGTGCCTATGCATATCTCAAGACATATGTCTTGAGATAGATATTGCATGCAGGAGTCTATAAATGGAAAATTACTTTTGACCTTGAAATTTTGTTCAGTCTTGGAGAATTACCTATATGAAATTACAGGACCAAATGGATACATGCACAAACAGTTACACATGGTCATGACAATACCCCATCTCTAATGGCCAAGAGGGGAAACTGTGGTACATTAACGGGGATCAAGTAGCGATAATGTGAGAGGATTTTTAGAAAGTTGAGAAATTTAATAAATGGCTTATAAATCAGGGGAAGAGCGTACCAATCCATTCGACACCTGTGGAAAATAAAAAAATAGTTTTAGAATAAGTATTTGAGAAATGTCATACTGTCTCCGCAAATTGAATGCAGTGATTAGGCCCAAACGACTCAAAATTGTAAATTTAACAGCAGATGTGCTATGCACCAGTCCGATAAACAAAGATCAACAATCATAATTGTGTGTTATAAGAGCAAAATGATGTACAGGTCATGGTGCATAATGTAGCACTTTTAAAATCTGGGAATTACAAGGAGGTTTTTATCTCAACTTGAGTCAGAATTTGTATGTGCACAACAACAAAATCTTTAACCGGATTTCAAGCCAAACCACTTGCAGGTATTGTCATAAGCACATCCATGCCAGTATATCAAAGGATACAATACATGGATTTGTGTGGTTTTTCAGAGGGGTAGCCAGAGGGGGAGGGGCCCTGACTGTAATGTAAAATTGTACCGACGTCAGTACCTTGCCTCTATCAACAAACTCCTGACTACGCTACTGGATTTTTTTATGTCTGTTAGCAAAGCGCTGCTTTCCTTTAAGCAAAGCCCATAGTCATCAACATGTGAAGTAAATCAGCTTCAGATAAGAATAAAATTACTACCGCAGTTTATTAGTCAAACTCATGATGATAGGAGACTTTGAAACAAGGAAAAAAAATATTTACCTGAAAAGGTATCTGTCATTTTCAAGTTCAGTGCAGCAAGTAGCACACTTGATCTCAGAGGAATGAAATCCCCTCAGCACATGACAATGATAATATTTTATTCTTTGAGTTGTAAGAGCTAAAATTATCTTTTTAAATATTTTAGCTGCAATGACAGAGAAAAGGAGGGTGTCCCAAGGCCCATAAACTAGCTTCTGTGAACCAAAAATACTTTAGCTGAGGGATTTCAGACTTCCTAACATGATTCTAAGCTTGTGTGAGGGATTACAGGGTAGTAAAGAACTGGTTTTATTATCCCATTCAGGAAATGGGTAAACCCCTTCCTTGCCCTGCCCAATCTCAACCTCTCCCAGTTCTATCATTAATCCTTTAAGAATTATCCACATACCCAATCCCGGGACCCAACCCTAGAACCCACCAGCTGCCTGGGTAGTCTAAAGCATAATTTATTAAGTGCTATAAACACAGTTTCTGTAAGCACTGTAGGTAACAGGGTAGGTAATAAGACCTAGGCGAAATGTCAACCATGCTAGCATGGTCAACCATGGTCAAGACATGGTTGACCCATTCAAATACATTGTGTCCCCGTTCGTAAGTCACATTTGAGTGCCTGATAAGGACAGTAAATTCGAGTCCTTAGTGATTTGAAGATGGTCCCTTTCATTTAAACATTCTCTCTGTTATTTTGCTCTGTTTTCAACTAAGGACTCACAAAATAAATCATAGTCCCCAGATGAAAAATGAGGTAGTCTTGCAAAAGTTCTTTGAAACCAGCCAGAGATCAATACCCGGAAGATTTTCTCCTTAGCAATGATCATGTGATATCATGTGCTATCGCATTCTTGAAAGTCGGTGATCTGCCAATCGCATTGGCTTATGGGATACACATGGGATCTTCTCTTGGACAAGCACACAGCAAAATTGAAATCTCTTTGATGCTGTAAGGTGTAAGATACTTGATATGAAAAATTAAATATTTAGAGCTCAAATGAATGGATTAATAGATGCTTGAGAAAACAAGAATTAAGTGGTGCATATTAACGTCCCCTGCAACAAGTAGGGTTCAAACTATGTATGCATCAAAATTCATCATGCTGGATTGCCCAATAAAATTCTCATTGCAATATGGTAGAATGGATTAACTGTATGTTAGGCAACAATACAGCACCAGAAACCCACATGTTGTCGCATATGGCAAGCCATAAAGGCCTAAAGATTGCTGCAAAAGCAGTGCGAGAAAGTAGAAACGCGTTGCAAACATTTCGGCAACGCGTTGAGACATTTCAGCAACGCGTTGCGGTGTTGCTAGATACTTTGCAACGCGTTGGGGTCTATTTTTTGAATACGTCACAGACATTCATGATGTTGATTGGCCGACACCGGAAAACCGCGTTGCTGAAATGTCGCAACGCGTTGCCGAAAATGTCGAACGCGTTGCTACTTTTCTCGCAACGCCGTTGCGGACATACGTTATGGCCTTTATGGCTGCCATAGTCGCACCCTACCACAATTCAAGTCAATTCCTTGCTACATTAAAGGTGTGTGACCCAACTGACAACCTCATCTCCCCACTTTGCACCACTAAAATTGCTCCATTTGTGATCAAAAGAGAGTTTGTGTTTCTCATTACAAGTTCCGGCGAATGTTTCTTTTTATGTTAAAACAAACCATCTCAAATGGGTCAACCACCACTCACACATCACTGTGGGCCAATTTGGTACATTTTGCTTCTACTGTCCAAAAAATGCTGGTTGATTTAAACTCAAAATTTGTTATCTGATTGTGCTTTGGTGATATGTTCCATATAGGGAGCAGGAAAACACATTAAGAAATGGACCATAATTGGGTTGCACCTTTGAAGTGTAGTGCATGAATTAATCAAATTTTAAAGTGCATTTGTGATTTAGCACCTTCTATTTCCTGGTTCACTAAATATCCTTCAGAAAAGTTTATTCCCAAATCTCAGTTGAGTTCCAATCTTGCGGTTTAGGAAAGAATTAGTATTCGGCAACGTTAACGGAATAAACCGCATGCTTAATGGTGCCGAATTTTAAGTGGCTGGCAGAATACTAAATTATCCCCGGTTTAGTGTATGAGCAATGCCTGTATCACATGTCCCATAGGCCACGTGCTGTGATCTCTGTCCATTTATGGACAAAACAATCAAAATTGCAATTCCTGCTGAGACCATCCATTTGTACGTCAGACTTTAGGCACATGTGCAATATTAAAAGCCACCGTTCTGATGAACAAAAAATTTACTTTTTAAGAGTCGGGGGACTAGGATGTGGATCACAAAATTTGTCCTGTTTACAGTGGCATAAACCAGACTTTGCAAATGGAGGGGGGGGACAGAAGGGATGCTGAGGAATTTCTGAGGTGGTAAATTTTGTTACTTCTCCATAGATACTGTTCAAAGGTCAGTTCATTTAGGGGGGCTGGCAGGTGGAAAGGTTCTGTGCAGCGGGCTGCTTGCCCTGCCCCCACTGGTTATGCCACTGCCCTTTAAAGGTGAAAATTGAGCTCATTAAAATGAAAATAATATTACACAAAACTAAAATGTTACAGAATTCCCATGCCCAACCACCCTACAAGGTGTTGTAGACCATTTGTGATGAATTTTTGTGATTAGACTGGGGGGTTTTGTGCCCACCCTCCATTCGCCAGCGAGCACGCCGGCCAGTCACACTGGTCACAGGGAGTTTCCGTCAGGGTCTATGTGAACAGGAGAGTTACCATATAACCGTCCCATTCACACACTTTTTTATGACACATATGAAATTGGAAAACCCTCAGGAATGTTAGCACAGGTTATTATGTTAAGGTTTCGAATTCATAGGGTGTGCAAAAAGTGTTCAGAGGGTCAGGTTATATGGTAAAATTCCTGGTCACATAGACCCTGACTAGTGTTTTGTTGCCGGGACAAACAGGACCTTAGTGGCAAATGACTTCAGTGAAATGAATTGAGGAGTGATGCAACAGCAATTTTCTCTATCGAAGTAATCTGACATGCTACTATACCGATGAGAATAGACTTGTCCCACTATGAGTGGTATTCCCACAACTATGCTTTGGAGAAAGTCCATAACAATAGACCCCTTATAATCCCACTGTAAGTCTCTAGGACACCCCTGTTCTGAGACGCGCCCTGTGCAGGCAAAAAATGTTTTCTAAAGTCAGGCAAAATATTTTTTGTGTGCATAGGGAAGTTTTTCCATGGGCAAAATTTTAAAAAAGGACAAAGTCTTTTTCTATAAGGCAAAGTATTTTTTATAAACTTTTGTTTATGGGCAAAAATTTTTCTGTGAATCTTTGCTGCATATGGCCCTAGTGTTGCAAACGTTGTTTTCTAATTCTATAAGAAAACTGATTTTTTTAATATGGTAAAGATATGTTCTTAGTATGACCAAAGGGTTTTCATCGGGCAAAATACTTTAAATGGCAAGTATTTTCTGAATGCAAAATATTTTCTATTGGCACATATTGTCTATTTGCCAAAATATTTTTTCTATTGCCCAAATATTTTTCTATTTGCCAACTCTTTTTCTCATTTGGCAAAATATTTTTCATTTGCCAATAGTTTTTTTTTTCTATCATGGCAAGCATTTTCTCTATGGCAAATCATTTTTGTTTCTATTTTCGCAAAACAAATTATTGAACCCGGTAAAAGTCCAACCACTGAAATTCCTGACCAACTTGAAAATAAAAACAACAGCAAGATGGGCTATGATGGCAATCTATTTTCCCCTATTTTTGGCAAAACCAAATTTGTATCACTAGGGAGTAAAAGTCTCAACCCTAATTCTGACCTGATTGCTGTAAACAACAAAACAAAACAAACAAAAAAACATGGACTATGGGGTGCTTACAGTGTGTTAATGGGTGTGACATGTTAACAGCGATTCCTCGATAACATTTTTCTAGAATTCCTTCACATATATAGTCGTTTTCAATAACGTGCTTATCAAGAATCTGAAATAAAAAGACGGTGTCACTGAGCTTTGTTTATTGAGCTGTAGGCCAAAAATAAAAAGGTTTCTGGTCACTTTTTAGAACAACCAAACTTCTATGGGAACAGTAAAAAAAAGTGAATTGCTTGATCGCCTACAAAATAAAATCTACTTGAGTAGAATTTTTTAATTTTCCGTAGTGTTGAAGTCCCCATGTTTTGTTCTTTTTAAATTTTGAAATAAAAAATATGGGTCACGACGTTACTTTTTCCACTACATGCCTAAAACCACTCAAGTTTGAACACTTTTATCAACTTGGGCCACATCGTTGGGCGGCAAGAAAAATTGCACGTTTGATAGACGCAAACAAACCGCACAGTTGTCCCGCGATACTGCGACTGATTTCCTCTTCGCACCTCAAAACACAACTTCCTTAATTTGTCGATGACTGGGCTTTAAACAGAATGCTGAAGGTGCAAACAAAACTTGCGCGTACACAGATCACACGTCCAAAACCCCTTAAATGACTTGCTATGGAAGGTTAAAAAATCCCATAGCGAGCAAAATAGTATAAAGTTCTTCCCCCCCCACTGGGCTTCCCTCTTACTAAAATAGGCCATGCCCTTGACTGCCCACCACTTAGCCAGAGTGACCAACTGTCAAACATTAGCCTACATAATGCCATGCTGTTTGGGAAATTGCTTAGAAGAACCCCTAATTATACGACATCCTGCCAACCCGTTTTTGGAAGCATCAAACATGCTACAGTTCTCAATATAGCGGTTTTTTATGTAACACACCTTTCCTTACACGCTGACATGCCTATGTGAAGACTGCAGTTTCCCCCCGTCCTGACTACTGAGCAATGAGGGTCATTCGCACCTTTTGGTTTAGATTTGTATGCTTGGCCAAGGTTGGACCAATGATGAAGCTTATGAAAATGGTTATTTTTAACACAAGCTATAAAACTAATTAGCAATAAAGATAAATTCTTATCCACCAAAAATATAGTTTTCCACTTCTACATTTCAAATGACAACTGTTATTCCAAGTCACATCACCAAATTGTTGACGTTTAACTTTTTTACATTGTATTTGTTACAAAAATAAAGAAAGGAATTAACATGGTGCATAAAAGGTATTCCTTGCAATTAAGTTAGTACCAAGGCAGTCACAGGGCGAAAGCATTTAGTCATTCAATTGGGGACACGAGGGGCACCAAGCTGCTTGGGGGCACCTGGTGTTTGAGGGCAATTTTCAATTTTTTTTTTCTTCTATGTGTTGTATTTGCATGACCCCCTCATACCCCACGGGGACAGTCACACCAATGATGTAAAATGTGAACTTAACCCCCCCTGCTACCTGCCTATCTATCATAATCTAGCACTATTTTTATTGGTATTACTTGGAAGGTAATAATATAATAATCCAAACAGAGATATTGTAAGAATGTTGTATGGCTTGATAGGAATATAGAAGCAAGTTTTGAGTTGGTCTTACTCAGAGGGCTATTCATGTTGTGTCCACAAATGAGGGCCATGAGGAGATTGTATATTGGTGGGTAGTGCCCGAGGGGGTTTTTAAAGGTTGCAATGACAGATTCACATGTAAGGGTCCCTAAAAAGTTGAACCCCAGATTTTTGCACTGATGTTGTATAAAGCTTTACATTCAAAATTTCACATCTACTAATTTAAGAAATTATTTCTTGGTAACAAAATTTACCCTGGGCGGCTTCATTGGCCTAATACATTGTATTCCAAACAAACTCGCCATTTTTTCACAGGGTCAGAGAGGATACCAGGTAAAGTGCACAAGACTAGCAAGTATCGAACCCACACCTTCAATCATATAGTTGGCCATTTGTACAACTGCACCATATGACACCATGCATAGGCACCCACATGTCCTGTTATGCAACACCAGAACTTTGATCACTCCCATGATGGAGCAAAGTGGCAGGGGTGGGAGGAAAATGCCCCAAGATCACGTTTGTCATCAACTTTTCCCCCTCCCCAAAACCAACAATAACAAATCAATTTTGAACTATTTTAAATATTTTTCCACCTCAGAAATTACTTTGCTCCATTTCTACAGAAAAAAAATTCTTGCCACTGATTATCACCACAGACCTCAAGATACCCTAGATTGCCGACACCGCAAAAGCAAAAGCGTAACATCTTCTGCCGCAGATTAAAGTTGGACAAAAGTATCTCGGCGGTTTTTGATCGGTATTGTGCCAAATTCCATTATGAAAGTTTTGGAAATATACATTTTGCTGCCTTGGTATTGCTCTTCATTTTAACACCTCACTTGGTAACAAGAATAGTCTTTTAAAAAGACAACCATCGCCTAGCGAGGAGGATGTTTTAGTACTAATGTAGTTTGTTGTAATACTTGAGAATATAGTAAACAATCTCGTATTAGAGAGATTATAAAAACCACAAAATATTCATGCATTCAACCGTACTCATGCATCAACCTTGATACACGGGTTGAAATGCACCGCCGTAAGCCCATATCCACTTGCATAGGTGAGTGCCCCCCCTGTTAGGGCTGTTTCACCAATGTGGAACATTGTGGGCGTAGTGTATCAATAAATAGATTCTAAATATTTTACTCACCGCCATTGCACCGAGATTACAAAATTTCAAACTACAGGAAACAGGTTTTAAAACAACGCCTGTGTCCACTATATGAGGCAATTGAAGTATCAACTCTATGCACAGGTCATAGCTTCATTAACAAGTGTATTTAGAAACACACACCCTGAGTTTTTGGTGATACGTGATACAAGCATGCACAAGGATCGGTTCATGTCAATGCAAATGTCCAAGTACAACCCTAGAACTGTGCCCTTGGTGATGAGTATATTGTAACTCATAAGTAGTGTGTGTTATCTGGGCGTTGTACACATAAATGCTACTCTGAAGACCATGAGGTCAAGATCATCCATTACATGTCAATGAAATGAGAAGTATACACTGTGATGGGTGGGTGTCATCCAATCAAAAGTTTTGTGTCTAGCTGCTTGGAAATGCTAAAATGAATTTCCTAGTAGAGCATCTACCTTGTCCTAATTCTTAAATAATTGGAACAGAGGACTTTGTACTGCACATGAGACAACCACCCAAACTCTGTGCATTGACTGTGATATGCCAATCATTTTTGCTTGCTGCACATTTCTAGGGTAACTTGCAATGTTGTGGCTTTTATCACTCGATTGTATACCATCTTCGATGGAAAAAGCATGCCAAAAATGGCTGGATAGAACATCTGAAAAGGCAAAACTTAAAAACCCCAAACTGAAAAGTGCAGTTTCTGGGATTTTTCAATGGTCACTGTGTGGTACAACCCATAATACCATGTGTATTGATTTTTACACAAAAGGGTTTCGAATGAATGAGCGAGGAAAGCCTACTTGCAATATTATTGTGGTCAGCATGTTTGTGGTCGTGCAGTACACTGCAATGCCCATTGAAAACTCCAACAACTCAACTGATGGTTTGGGGGTTTTGCATCGTGGGGCGTTCTATCTCAGCCATTTTTAAACGAAATTTTACAAGCAAGGTGAAATAAGACAAGGACCTAAGCAACAAAAGTATATCTTGAAAAATTCAAAATTATCAACCTGATCAAAATGATCCATTCAATTTTGACATCTCACAAGATTTAATTTAGGCTTAGAACCTAGTTAGCAATTTTCTGACAAGAAATCACTGTCTCACTTGTGGAACCACACACCGGACTGTCACATACACACATCCTGTGTGTGTTACTTGAATATACCAAGTTCTGAGTTTTTTAAAGTGGTGAGTTACAAATCCTTACACTTTTGAGTTTACTGAGTTGTGTGAGTCTGCCGTAATTTCGAAAAGGGACATATGAGCAAATGGACAGGCGAATGGGGGAGGGGTGAATTTTTCTCAAAGGGGATTTTCCCCCCAATTCGGCCCCTCCCTAAAGGGGGGGGGAGAAGCGAAATTTGGCAAAAGAATATCCTTCAAACTCATGCCAATTTGTAAGAGGGTCACCCACCTATCACCCGTTCCCCACAATCCTAACATCTGCCGTTCTTAACATACATGCACAGAATCCATTGAGGAAGTGACCTTCTACTTTAAATTAAGGTCAAAGGTCTTCCGCCTCCACACTCGATGGCAAACCTGTAGATGGTCTTCTATCACACAAGTTTCATGACCTTATAATAACAGTACATCTACGGTTCTTGACATAACATGTCACAAGAATGCAAATTGAGGAAACTCGAAATATACCTTTTACTTTGGAAATTAGTTCAAAGGTCATTCTCCAACTTGAAGTAGACCTCTAAGAGGGTCATGCACGTACCCCCAAGTTTCATGATCCAACATCTTCCATTCTTTACATACATGTAAAGATCCATCCAGGACTATTAACCGACATAAGTTGAAAGGTCATTCTCCTCAAACTCTATGTAACCTTCTAATCCCCATGAATCTAAACCAATCGCAAGAGCCAGCGTTGTTTTAATGACTCTTTCAGTGCTTGATTGGGAAAGTGACTGTCGATATCTAATCATTAAGTCGCTAGCATGCCCAAGTGACTTACGCAATCCAATGACTTCAATTCAACTCATTCGTTCCGACGCTACCAGCTATATTGACGCTGGAAGCCATTGATAAAATGCTGTGAGCATTTTACACCAGCGATTTTATCGTCACACACCAACACGCTGCAACGCAAGTTGTATCATGGGCTTAAAGGCACTATCAGTGAATTTGTAAATCAGAAAATCATAAAAAATCATATTTTTGCATGTCTTTAAAATCTAGCCATCTTACATACCCTCCAGTGCTAAGTCCTGAAAGCACCTAATACGGACAGAATCAGATTAGTGTTAGTACTTACTGTCTCGTTACGGACACTACTACACACTAACTTAATGGAGATTCATATCGGAACACTGCTGTTTTTCTTCCTTTTCTCTCAATTTTTAAGTTGCCAAAAATAACTTATGCGAATCTAGAGCCTTGTCCTTTACCTTTTAACTATTGCTTCGGCAAATTCAAATAATTGAATCTTTTGTGAGTGAATCACCGTGATCGTGTCTTTAGGAATGGTAGCTATCAACAAGTTTTCATGATTCCAGTTCCTATTGCATTTATCTCAAGAACAAGCTTGTTCTTGAGATAAGTGCATGCAGAGTCTTAAAATGGAAAATTACTTTTGACCTTGAATTTTGTTCAGTTCTTGAGATATTACCTATAGAAATGCCAGACACACAGTATACATGCACAAACAGTTTAACACATGGTCATGACAATACCCATCTCTACTTGCCCAGAGGTAACAGTGGTACAAAAATTAAAGTGTAAGTAGCGTAATGGTGAGAGGATTTTTAGAAAGTTGAGAAATTGTTAATCAATGGCTTATAAATCAGGGATAAGAGCGTACAATCCCTTGACTAACCTGTTCAGGAAAAATAAAAAAATGTTTTAGAAATCAATTATGGAGAAATTTTCAAACTGTCTCCTGCAAATTGAAATGCAGTGATAGGACTTCAAATGTAAATTTAACCGCAGATTGTTGCTATGCACCAGTTCCCCGAATAAACAAAGATATCAACAACCATAATTGTGTTTTATAATAGCAAAAATGATTCAAGTCATGGTGGCATAATGTAACCTTAAAATCTGGGACTTACAAGGAAGGTTTTTATCTCAACTTGCGTCAGAATTTTGTATGTGCACAAACACAAAAAGCTTTAACAGATTTCAAGCCAACCACTTGCCAGTTATTGTCATAGCACACATCCATGCCAGTAACAAAGATACCACTACATGGATTTGTTTGATTTTTTCAGAGGGGTACCACGGGGGGAGGGGGCCCTGACTGTAATTAAATTGTACACTACGTTCATACCTTTTGCCTCCTCAACACCTCCTGACTATCGCTCTGGATTTTTGGGGGTTTATGTTTTTGATTTAACAAAATCGCTGCTTATCCCCTTTAAAGCAAGGCCCATATTCATCAACATGTGAATGTAATTGGCGTCAGAGAAGAAGAAAGTACTACCGCAGTTTATTAAGTCAACTCATGAAATTATCAGAATACTTTTAACAAGGAAAAAAAATATTTACCTGAAAAGGTCTCTTTCATATTTTAAAGTTCAGTGCCTGCAGTAGCACCTTGATCTCAGAGGAATGAAATCCCCTCACACTGCAATGAATCATTTTATTCTTTCAGTTGTAAGAGCTAAAATTATCTTTTTAAATATTTAGCTGCAATTACAGAGAAAGGAGGGTGTCCCAAAGGCCCACAAACTAGCTCTGTGAACCAAAAATACTTTAGCTGAGGGATTTTCAGACTCCTACCATGATTCTAAAGCTTGTTTGAGGGATTACAGGTAGTACAGAACGGGTTTTTATTATCCCATTCAGGAAATGGGTAAACCCCTTCCTTGCCCGGCCCAATCCAACCTCTCCCAATTCCATCATGATCTTTAAGACTCCTTCCACATACCCAATACCCTGACCCAACCCGCGAACCCCCCAGCTGCCTGGCATAGTCTAAAGCTTAATTTATTTAAGTGACTATAAACACAGTTTATTTCGTAAGCACTGTAAGTCACAGGGTAAGGAATAGACCGTAGGCTAAATGTCACCATGCTAGCCATGGTCAACCATGTTCAAGACATGGTTGACACCTTCAAAGACATTGGTCCCCTTCGTCAGTCACATGTTGAGCGCCTGATAAGGGACAGTAAATTCGAGTCCTTAGTGATTTGAAGATGGTCCCCTTTCAATTTAAAAAAAATGCCTCTCTCCCTCGTTATTTTGCTCTGTTTTCAACTAAGACTCACAAAATAAATATAGTTCCCCCGATGAAAATTGATTTAGTCACTCTTCCGTGCAAAGTTTTTTAAAACCAGCAGAGATCGATAACCCGAAAAGATTTTCTCCTTAGCAATGATCACGTGATATCGCATTCTTGAAAGTCGCGATAGCCAAATCGCATTGCTGGTGGATTCACACGGGATCTTCTCTTGGACAAGCACAACAGCAAAATTGAATCTCTTTGATTCTGCAAGGTGTTCACTCATATAGTACTTGATATTAAAATCAATATTTAGAGCTCAATGAAGGGATGAATCGATGCTACAGAAAACAAGAATTAAGTGTGCACATTAAAGCACTTCCTTCACAATAGTTTCAAACTATGATGCGTCAAAATTCATCATGTTGTGGTTGCCCCATCATTTTTCTCATTGCAATAATGGTAGAATGGTTAACTGTTTATTTACGGAACAATACCGCACCAGAACCCAACATGTTTGTTCGGCATATGGCAAGCCTAAAGGCCATAACCGTATTGCTGCAACCGTTTGCGAGACAGTGCAACGCGTTAGGCGACATTTCGGCAAACAGCGTTGCGACATTCAGCAACTCTTTGCTGTGTTGCTATATCTTTGCAACGACGCGTTGTGGTCTATTTTTTTGAAATACGTCACAGAAATTCCTGATGTTGCTTGGCCTACACCGCAACGCGTGCTGAATGTCGCAACGCTTGCCGAAATGTCGCACGCGTTGCTACGAACTCTTCTCGCAACGCGTTGCAGCAATACGTAATGGCCTTTCTGGCTTGCCATGATCGCACCCTACAAATTTCAAGTCAATCCTTGCTACATTAAGGTGTGTGAACCCAATTAACAACCCTGGATTCCTTATTAATTCTCACTCTGTGGCCTGATTTCTTGACTCCAATTTGTCAAATTAATTAATCGTCCTCAGAAGGCCCTTCCGGGACGATTGGCTTGCATCGAAGGCTAATGACCCTAGGACGGATTTGAATTCCCGCCGTGGCCATCGTGGCTTGCCATTGAGGACAGCACCGTGTGGCACCCGGCATACACGGCTGCACACTGACTCTACTACCTTCCAAAAATTGTACCATTGATGAGGTTTTCTCACCTGTATGTGTCTTTCAATGTACCTTTCACCTGCGCTAGTGCTAATTCTTTTAGACAATACTTACATTGATGAGGTTTTTCTCCTGTATATTTGTCTTTTCATGTGTGGGCGGGTCCACTGTCGAGTAGTAAAAGCCTTTTTCACAGTACTTACATTGGTACTTTCCTTGGAGTGGTGTCTTGAATGTCGGTTGGTTTGATTGTACCACGTGTTTTTTATTGATAGAAAAAATAGCTTGGAGAGGTTGAGTGAGTACGTTTGTCGCGTCTTGTCGCTCATATATTGATATTGTCTATTATTTTCCAAATCCCACCGTTCAAACAAACAATATGTGACAAAAGATGTGCCTGGGGTGTGTTGTAAAAGTGACAGTCTATATAAGTATCGGAATCATCACATGAAAGGAGTATGAGGGTTTTACCAGTTCAAAACGCAAAAAAAGCATGAATTGTGGCACTGGGTGATAAAAGCATCAAATTGCACACAGTTTGGGCATGTTTCTTAAAGAAGGATTTTTGGCTATAGGGGCATAGCAGATTTTTCGTGTAACAAAAATGGCGGCCATTTTCTAAAAATGGCTGCCATTTCTGGTATTTTAGCTCTTGTGATGGACTAAATGTGTTGTTCGTTTGTTTGTTTTAGGCTACCAAAACAGATTTGTAGCCCAAAGCAATGCCTAAAATAGACTGTATTATGGGTAAATATTCTGTAACAGAAATGGTGGCCATTTTCCAAAATTTGCGTTCTTTTCCAAAATGGCTGCCAATTCCCTTTTTACCAATTTCATCGACTGATATGCCCATATTTTTCTACCAAAGCATATTTTATCACGCAGCAATGCAAAATAAAACCTGTAAATAGGTTAATGGCAATACTAATTTCCTGTATGTTACTAAGGCAGACATTTATGTTATCCGCATGCCAAATACAACCTGTAAATAGCAATCAAAACAAGTGACAGAAAATTTAAAAATATCACCATTGCTTTTTAAATCTTTTGATTAAAGACATATTTAAGAATGGCTTTTGGAGGAGGCTTCGTTGTTATGGTATGGTGTAATGATACGAGCATACACTAATGCACAAGTACTACCGTGAAGGGCTGCCACACGTGACAACAATGGCAGGCAGTTATTCTCTTTACCAGTGTTTTACATAAGTCCTATGCACTTAGTCCCTTGTTTTGGTGTACGATCTAACCATTATTATTATTAATTTGTGCAATTAGGTTTATATTGACGAAATGTGTTGCTAATGCCAACAGCAGTGACTATTTTTGTTTAAAGCACCACTATGTGTACCCAAAGAGTATCATATTCTTCAATATGGAGTTACCAAATCTGCTAACTTCAGGTGCGCACACCTTTTGGTGTCATCAATCATGGCCTACCCATGTTTGCCAAGTCATCATTGGCCGTGTCCAATGTGGACTCATTTATCCCTCGTCTTAACAAGCCGTTTTTGTAACCGTTTAACTAGGGGGGGGGTTGGGTACCACTCCCTCTTCGATATTTTTTATAAAGCACCCGATGCCTAGGATTATTGATACCATTTGAATAGATATGGGTCCTCTTCCTATCCTAGTATGGCGTCACCATGACGTCATCAAGTCCGCCAACTTGCCTTTCCACAGAAAATGGCGAAATCCAATTGCGCTACATAACGTAGTAATATTGGATTGTCGGCTCTAAATGATGGTCAATGGCTAGTTTTAACCTAAACATAATTTTAGAGCCATACTTAGTTTTAGGGTTATTAGACCAAAGTTTTAAAATCCTGTTTTGTCCCCGTAACGAGGGGGCGGATTCACCTCACACTCAGCAATTATTTTTTTTAAAAAAAATAAAAATATTGAGCAAAATAATAATTGACCGTATGCCCTTCCTACGTCAATCCACAGTTCTCGACGGTGGGCCTAGCCATTGGGCAACTTTGCCCAACATGCAAAGCAGTCTGTGCTGGATGGCCGCCAGAGCTGACGCCCGTGTAGGTAGATCTTTTTCATTCCACCACGGGTACCCACTACCCTCCTCATCAGATCCTTACAAATCCGATGGGAGTCGGTTTAAAGCCGCCGATGACTCGGCCCTCGGGAACAGTTCGTACTGGTTACCAGATATCAGTAGGCAGGTCTCAAAGAACCCTTACCTTACCTCCATACTCTGCATATTTTCGAAAATGCACCATAAAAGATCCTGGGGTGGCAACCACTCCCCTTACCCTTGACTATCAGGTAACTTAAGAAAATTGATTATCCTTCTGTCTTTCTGTATTGCTGGATATAACAATATCTTCATAGTTTTTGTACTAGTCCATAGTATTAATAAAATAACAATCTTGATATAGTGCCTAATGAAGAGGCCTCTAACAATAGATAGAGAGAAAGACAACCCGTTGTCTTCCATACTACAACAGTGGGGATACATCTGAACTCTCTCAGATGTTAGGATCTGTTTGTATGTACCCCCCAGTGCCATGGTGAAAGTTGATCTTCCTGATGCAGATGCCCTCAACCCGTACCTAAGCGGGTGAAGACAACTAGGCCGACCAGCCGGAGTGGAGGAATATAAATAATAAGAAAGAGACAAGAAACAAGTTCACAATTCAGTATTAAGAAGCTCTGGTTTAATTGGAAACACAATGCAGTTGTAAATATGTTCTGTCTTGGACAATGGATTAAAGGACAAAACGAGCACTGGCTGCATTTTTGACTACTGAACCCTAGTCACTTTCTAGATGTTAACAAAGGCATGGACCAATCCAATGGTGCATTTTTCCAAGGCACTGTAAATTACACCCAATTTCCTTATCCAGTGCCATACAGGCTTTCATAAGTTGTTAACATTTTTATTTCTTAGTGATAATCTAAGATGGTACCAATGTTCCGTGCTTCAGCTTTGTGGATGAAAAAAACTGAATTGCCAATGATGTATGGCTGAGAGTTACTAGTTGATCTGTAACTTAGAATGAGAACGATAAAGCAACCGGCATTCTCTGTTGTCTTGTCATAATATCAGCTTGTTTGATTTAAATCAGGATCTGATGACTGCAATCATCATTCGATTGTATTTATGTCTGCATCAACAATTCAAATGGTGGAAAGCAGCTGTTCTCGTAGTACACAGAGATGAACCCGCCACGGGGATGTAATGATATCCCCTGTAGTGGGGCCGAAGAACAGATGAAGTCAAAGACATCCATAAGACCCGTGGAACTCCACAATCGCCGCCACAGAATCTGATGAAGCAAATTTGATCGATCTAGATTGAGTGCGGGGGGTGGGTGTCATCGAGGTAGTGAAAAGAACCAACTTTAATGCTTTTCCATTATTTCATATCACTGTAAAAAAATGGAGTAAAAAGGGGATTGCTCTCTAAAAAAGATTACACTTTTACTCGAAGGAGTAAAGTTTACACAAAATGGAGTGAAATTTACTCCATTTTGAGTAAAAGTTTACTCTTTTTAGAGAGCAATCCCCGGTTTTACTCCATATTTTTACAGTATAGCCTTCAGGCGGGTAGATTGTTTATGGTCCATATGATCCAAAAGTGGCACGAATCTAAATAACCTAACAACATCCTCTTTTTGTTTTGTCAAGACCATCAATATATCATTCCGCGCCTTTAACAATTCGTCTCCGCCTGTGAAATTGACGGTTACTGACTGCATCGGAACATGGAGATCATATCGCTGAGATAAGTCTACAACGAATTTACTAATCTGCAATCACACCTTTCCAAGAAATGGTATAGGTCGATATTTGAGAGATGTGGTGTCCGAGCTGGATTTCTCCAGCTGCGGATCACAGATGAAATGCATTCTTGAGAGCTTGATGAAAGTTTGTTAACTGGTAACAGAACATCTAGACATCTAGACTTCTTGATCTTGTTTGTGGAAATTTCCTGAAAATCTGTTTACCAGATCTTTTGGACATTCATGGGTACGTGTGTATGTTTCACTCTATAAGTTAAATTGCTGACTACATGGAAAAAGTCATGCTGGTTTAACAGGTAAGTACTCTTTTTGCTATAATACTCCGTCTTGGCTTTAAGCAAGAACAGGTGTATTCCAAACACTGACCTTGTCAGCTTCCTTGTCAACTGTGAGCGCCAGGATATTATGTGAACTCTGCGCTCTGGGCCGAGGGTGTTCCTCTTCTCAATCTCAAATTCATCTGAATACCAAAGGAGTCATGAGTATGGAGAACTAGAGTTATGACGAGTGGAGCATGTCATCAATGGCTTAGATAAGGTTCATTGTCTTCATTACAGAGATAGTAGTTACATCTAAAGATAAACACAGAAGTTCCATAATATATCAGAGCAGATCTTTGGATGTTTGCAAATGATTCAAGTCTGCATACGCTTTCAAGCATTTTTTCTGTCATCTGCACACCGAGACCCTCCTTTTTTTTGCATACTTTCTAAACATCTGCAAGGGTTTTTCCAGAAGATTCCCAATCTCTTTTTTCCTTTCTAGTCCACCCTCATTCACTTGGATGGGGGGAACTCAGGAGAATTGCAATGATAACTTCTGCTAATTCCATATCCCTGACTGTAGCTTAAGACTGGTTTGTAGCCGAATGTTTGTCCCTCAAGTTGGATGACATGGATCATTCAGATTTGAAAAAAAACATGTCATATTTAAGAAGTCTGGGCAAACCACTTGGTATGGTTTTGCTTTGTTGATTTATTGTGGGTATTCAAAAGACTTATTCCTTCACCATAAGAAAGTAAGATATGAACATTATCTCTATAACGGTAAACCGATGCCTAACATCAGTGTAGCTTATGTTTGTAAGTGAAACGCTGTTATTCTGAATAACCTAATAGTGTCTTTTTCATTAAAACCTATGCTTAAGGCACACCGTGTGAAGAACTTTGTGACTCTCTAACCAAAGGTACATTCCAACAACTATAAAAGAGTAATTAATGGCGGTCATCTTGAAAATGGCCACCACTGGTTGTCCATTCAACCAACTTTGAAATGCTCAAATAAAAACTTGTTTTCATTCACATTATGATTGATGAACCAAAAAGGTTTACATATATTATTTCATGCAAATTATGTAAAAGAGCTGTTATGGGGCCATTTTGGAAAAATGGCGTCATTCCTGCCGTGGGAGAAACCTTCAATGGCCATTTGATCGAAAGTCTTTTTAAAACATCCAATTTGGCATCAAATGCCATGCTTGAATGGCTAAAGCCACTGGATTATCAACTCAATCTCAATCGAGAGAAGAACTATGCAGAGTAATGCTGCAGTGCCGAGTCCACGTTGGTGGTGAAAATGGCCGCCATTGTTAAAATCACATAAGACCAACCTCTGCGATGAACTCCCGATAGCTACGAAGGCTATACGGTGACACGGATCATTGTGCCCTACGAGGTATAGTGGCCAAATTGACATGTCAAAAAATCGACGGGGACATACGGTTGACATCACCAAGTGTCTACATGGGTCGCCGACCCAAAAATTGAACAATGCATCAGCGCTCCGGCATATGTGGTAATATTGAGTTCTGTGTAGCGAATGTAAGGCCACTACAGGAATAGATTAAGGCTCACATTTCAGTCGACATAGTGGTGTGCTCTTTATCCGTTCATGTTCATTTGTGTAATATTGCTTAAGAAGCTAACAAACTGGTGTAGATTCCGGTTTCTATAGGACATGCCTCACTGTCTTCCTTTCTGTTATGACCATTTATCGATCTTAACTGTTTTCTTGGTAAGGGATTAAAGCTCACACACCTCAATATTCTAGCTTAAGAAACAAAGTTTATTACGTAAATATCTTTTTCTTCACAGCACATATTGATGTTCTCTGTTTACTGAAACTGGCTTTCAGTGATATTGATGACAGTGAACTTAAAATTGATGATTACTATTTTTGTAGAATTTAGAAACACCAAAATCATGTGGTATTGCCTGTTATTTAAGGAGTGTATTTTTCAAAGAAATCAGTGACTTCATCATTAATGATGTGGACGCGTTGTGGATTGAAATCAATCTTGCCCCAACCAAACAATTATTCTAGGCACTGTCTATCGTATTCCTGATGCTACAGCTACTATGTTAACAAAATTGATATATGTTTCAAATTGTGCTTCTAATTTAAGGGGTGATGATATTATTATTGTAGTGACTTTAATCTTGATATTTGTAAATCGTCTCCAGCTAAAAAGGTATATAATATTTCTAACCATTCACAGCTCACTCAACTGATTAATGACTATAAACGCATTACTGAAAAGAGTAAGACAATTATTGCTCTTGCTTTTGTGTCTCGACCAGAAACATTACTACCTCTGTGTTCACAGTGTGGGTCTTAGTGATCATTCTCTTATTTTGTTGTTTCGGAAATTAATCTCGCAGATTAAGCCATCTCCTAAAATTACTAGACAAGAATCATATAAAACTTTTAATGAGAGTGCCTTTGTTAATACTATTATAAATTAAACTGGGATCCAGTTTCATACTTGTAATGATGTTGATATTGCTTGGAATATTTGGAAAGAATTTATTTTGTAAAGCCTGTGATGCTCGTGCGCCAGTCGGGAAAAACGTATGAAAGGCTCTCAAACAGAATGGATCACTAGTGAATTTTCTGACTGTTTGCAAAGACCTGACTATTAAGTTTTCGAACTAGGAAGCTCATAAATCTAATGATCCCCAGGATTGGCAATGGCTAAATTTATCGCAATAAAGCCACCAATATTCGTCCTTCGTTAAAAAGAGCATTCTAATCTGCTTCTATTTCTGAAGAATGTTAACACTCAAAAATTATGGTCTACTCTCAAAAAGCTGTTACCTAACAAAACATCATCTACTTCCATTCTGTTAAGACCTGATGATGGTTTCCATCTTCAGCTAAGATACTGTCTAATGTCTTTTAATAACTCTTTCACTTCTATTGTTTCTTCTCTTTGCAGATAAGTGATGATTCCTCATAAGCAGACAGCACATCAACCTACAATAATTTTAATCGTACTTGTGAGTTCTATTTTCAGTTTCCTGTAATGTGTCTCCAAAGTTTGTTTATAAAGCAATTGTGATTATGTCTAATATAAGTCTCCAGAATTTGAATGCTTTCAGTGTAAAACTTCTAAGCTGGCTGCTCCTTATAGAAGCACTTCTCTTTCTTTTATTTGCACCTTCCTTACTTACATCGGTTTTCCGGCAGAATGGAAAAAAAGCCCAAGTTTACCCCTATATTTACAACTGGTGACAAATCGAATGTGGGGACCTATCGACCATTTCCGTTCTGGCCACTTATTTCTAAACTCATGGAAAGAGCTGTTCACATTCAATTGTATTCGTACCTTGTTTACAATGGCCTTCTCTCTTATAACCAATCAGGTTTTTCGTGCTAATCATCCACAGCTACTACTTTCGCTTGATGTTCAGGATTTTTTTTTAATATTGTTGAAAAATATGGATGAGGGGCGTGCAACAGGTGCATTTTTCTTGACCTCAGACGGCTTTTGACTGCGTTCACCATTCTCTTCTCATTGATAAAACTTTCACAAATTGGTTATTACTGTCCTTCACTTACATGGTTTCGATCCTATCTCATTGACAGAACTCAGGCAGTCAACAGTAATTCTACTCTTTCTGACTTCAAACATATCAACATTGTAATCCCCAAGCTCTATACTTGGCCCTCTTCTGTTTATCATTTGTCATATCTTTCAAATAGTTTTAACTGTAAATGTACTATGTATGCTGATGATACAACACTTCCTTTTTTTACTTCAGATACCAATCCACACACTCTTTTAATTTGAACTTCAATCAAACTTAAACAAATTTCTAAATGGTTTGATGATAACAACTCACTTTGAATGCTAAGAAAACCAAGTTTATGGTATTTGGTACTTCATGTTCTCATAATTTTCAAATGTTCTCTTCACTGTATTGATACTATTGAAAGAGTTGAACCAGTGTAAACTCTCTTGGTGTAATTTTGATCCTCTGATGTCCTTGGTGGGATCATATCAAGCAAATGTCTGCATGTTTTCTAAACGTTGTGGTGTTATAAAAGACTTAAATATTAATTCCAAAGATACTCTTATTAGGCGTGCACATTCAATGGGGAGGTGTGTCATTCCCACATTTTGACTATTGCAGCCTGTCCTGGTCAACGGTACTAACGATCTTATAACACACTTCAGTCTTCAAAGAGATTAGCTCGCCATAATTTTATCCCTGACATAGAACCCTGTTAGGACTTGCTGTTACACTGCATTTGTCACAACTTATTGATCGTTTGTAATACCATTGTTTCTTATTTAAATGCTTCAAAGGTCTTGCCCAGTACCTTTTCTCTCGTTCACAATATTTATCAACACATCGATTCAATTTATTAAGGGTACACCAAAAGAAGCTCCAAACACACACTACTTTGTATAACCACCTTTGACCTAAAATGCAGGGAAACGTAAGTGTCGTCCATATTAGAGCAACCAAAATATGGAACATCGTCCTTCGATATCCGCTGTAACTATAATACTGAGGCTACTCAGCTTAAAGCATCTACATTGGTAAATCCCCACTAACATATTTTGTACTACTGTAGATGCTTAGTTTCATTTATACTCATTGCTTCTTTGATTTTGGTTCTGTGTTTAGTAATTTTTATCTTAGGTTAATGTCTGTATAATTTCATTCTGTACAATGTGTATATACAGGGCCTCCTTGGAAATCCGTGCTCTTGTCACTGAAGGGGCTACCCTGTTCCTAAAGAAAGTTTAAATAAATAAATACAGCTGCAAACTTTAGGCATGAACTTCTTTTAGAGGTAAAAGTCATTTTGTTTAGTGCCGACTTGTGTGCTTGAGACTGAATTTTTTAACCAAATTTTAAGTAATTTGGAACTGACTTTGGGCCAAAAGGTTGTACGAGCTGGAAAAATGCAAATTTTTTCCAAAAAATCTGTAGCCATGGAGCTAAAATTTGTGATTTTTTTTGGGTGGGGGCCAAAGAGAGTAGAAGATATATCAGTAACTTCCCACAATGCCTTGCTTCCTTTGGAAGTTTTTGTACAGGTTGTTATGTGAATCGTTAGAGGTGATAAATGCAAGTTTGTGATCAATACTGTCATTTAGCCAGTTGTTTCATCACTAACAATCCACATGTACCTGTACAAAACCTCCATTGGAACAATGCATTGTGGGAAGCTCTGAAATCGTCTCTGGCCAAGTGCAGTCTTAAGAACTGAAGCGTACCCTGTATTCAACAGGGGTCCTAAGGAACTGCAAGCGAGGCTTGGGTCTTTTTTTTTGAGTAACTAAATAGTAATGGCAGATGGCAGTCCTCCAGGCAACATTGACAGAAAACCCCGCAGAATAAATTCCTCAGCCTCATAAATCATGTAAATTCAGCATGTTTGGAGCATAATTGTGGCGGCTTGCCTTTATTATTTGTTAAATTATCTCCAGAGTTCACTTTTGTCAATCTTATTTAACCGTTAACCAGCATCCCTTCACATGCAGTAGGATGGAACACATCAACACCCCAAAGTTATAGGCCTTATATTGTGAAGCTTGTTAAAAAAATAAAATTGCTGGATACCGCTTTAAGGGCTATCCTCAAATCTAAGATACAGACCAGACCTGGCGCCATTAATGCACACAACCCAATGCTTTTTTTCTATTTAATGTTTTAAAATAAATGTTCTGATTATGACCACTAATTGCAGCGTACTAAAAATCCAACCGGATCATCACAAGAAATTTTTTTTCCTGTGACCGCACAGGCACAGCCCTCTCATTTAGTCGAGTAGCTTTGGAAGGCAGCAGCCGTCTAAATTATACTTTTATTATGGCTGATCCACTGAAAAATGACGCCATATGCAGAGTCTGGTCATATTTCATAATCGCCAGGTTTAAGACTCCCGTAATTGACGGAGTGAGTGAATAGGACTGACAATATTGGGCCACGTCTTGATAATTACACTTCTAGATGGGATGTTGGCAAGCGATTTGATTGTGACTTTGCTCAGCCGACCATAAAAAAACCCTTTGTGAAGTTTCCCTCTGTTATATGTGAATTAAATGAAGAATTTAAAGACTAAAAATAAAAGGGAAGCACAAGATGACATTAACTATTCAGAGGCGAGCAATCTTTTGTGGAAAATACATAAGGGGAACAATGAGCTCCGGAAGAATTAAGAATTATGTCAGTTTTATAGGGAAAGTATGGTTTGACTGGTAGACAACAGCACGATGTATAAATCATACTTAGGTTATTTTTGAGTTGTGAATTTGTTAAATTGAAGTAGCTACTGTATCCTACAATTTGGTTGCGACTCATCAAGCAAGGCTGGGTGTCTTTTCTTTATTTTGGGTTCACAAGTAAGTTGTTACCAACTGATATTTTACCCCCAGTCCGTTTATCCAAAGTGGGGGGGGGGGGGGGGTTTACCACTTTTATTGGTTACCCATTTATTTTTTGATGGCTGCAACCCTCATAAGCCCCATTTTTCCTTCCATGCAACAAAAAACACGAAAACTCCCGTCCAGGCTCTAAGTAATTACGGTACATGGTGCTCCCAAAGTGATGGATAGGAGGAGTGGCAAATAGTCAGTTTAGAACAACTGGTTAAAAATCAGGGATGTATAGGATTGGCCCAAGGCTAGTGAAACCCTTATTTGGCATGCACAAAGCATGGAAAGCCATGACTGTTGTAGCACCCCCACTCAGAGTTGGGATAGCATGGTTGTGATCATAGCGTTGATTTTTTCACGCCCGATTTATTTTTACTTCTTGCAACAAGCATCAGCTACTGCAAAACGTCAAACCACACAAATTACTTCCGTTAGTGTACGTTTTGGAAGGAATTCAAGGAAAACTTGAATCACAACTTCAAATGCAAATTCAAGGACGACAATTGCACAAAAATATAAATCACCAAAATTTTTTACTGTCGATACGAATATAAGAAATACATAAATGTCTTAAAAGATTGCTGTGGATGTACAGCAAGAGATATCCAAAAATCACATTCTAAAAATAGAGGGCTATTCCATGTCAACACGCGAGATTGTCCCTCAGCATGTCCCCATTGATTTTTTTTCTTTTTGGTTGTGATGATAGATATTGATGATAAAATGAAAATCCTGAAAATTTTGAGCTTCATACCACCGTTCGTTTTCCCGCAGGAGCATTCAGACATTTTACTGGGGTCACCATCAAAAAGGCTGTTCGATGCAAAGATAATTTTTGAGAGCCATAAATTTGGTATTGAAACCCTCCCCCACTTTGAAATCACTATCTGGGGAATGTTTTTGGTGTAGAATTCAAATCTGGCATAAAAAATGTGATGCTCCTTTACTCTTAAAGTTTTTTCGGTATAAAAATGCAATATCTTTCATCAGGGACTAAGTTTGGGGGGTCAGAAATCCATAAGTAACAATCTTTTTGGCTGTCCATTTTCTTGTTTACTCTTGAGTCACACTCCAGACTTTCGATCAGTCAATAGTAAGCACATTAGGTAAGTATAAATTGGTTACAGCTTATGAAAAACCCAATTTTGCCTTTTGACATATATTGGCCCCCCAATGAAAATCATGTTTGACATACGACATCACCCCTCGACTCTCATATATGTTGACGATACTCAGCAAGAACTATTCTTGACAGAACCAGCTTGGTGTCTTGATGTCTTCATTGTTTTCATCAGCAAGACACTTTTGCGGATATCCCCATAGAATGTATATGGTGATATACACTGTGCATGTACAGATGACCTCTGGGTCACTATACCTTGTGTGGTTAACTTGAGTGGCTGTATTTTGTGGTGAAACAATAAAGACCAGCTATTCTTCAAGAAAGTTGTTTAAATGATACCTCTTCAACATACTGAAGTAGAGGGGTTGGGCCGAATGTCAACATGGTTTTCAGGGGGTCACAATGTTCAAAAAAGTACAATTACCATTTTCAAGATGTACCTCACTTATTACTTTCTAATGTGTTCATAATTGTTCGTTGGTGTTTAAGTTTCCTACTATGTAACTCTGATTGACCAAAATATAAAAAATTAAAAAAAATGTTCTTACTTTTGAGTTTTGACCCCCCCAGACCTTGGCCCAGAATTAACAAAGGCCCTATTTAGCCCGCATTAACTCTAAAAGTAAACACCTCGATGACTTTCATGATGCCAGATTTGATTCTACACCAAATATACTCTTAGATAATGATTTTCAAAATTGTGGAGGGCTCCATTACTACTCTGTGACCCTCTCCAACATAGTCTTTCACTAGGCCCGGCACTTTTATGGTGACCCCCCTAAACTTCCAATTACTCTATCCGGGAAAACGAACTGGACTATGATGCTCAAAATTTCATGATTTTCATATCTCATTAAGTCTACCACCACACTAAAAACAAAAAAAAAAATCCATGACGTGCTGCGTGCACATCTCGAATGTTGACTGGAATGTGCCAGGAACCCAGTGTAACACAATACTATCAGATCACGCTATCGTAGATTCGGTTTTATCTTTTAAAACAATGTCATTGAAAATGAAATCAGGCCCATCAAGTCCACCAACATTGAATACTGCCTCAGAGTTTGATGCAGGTCTGAGGCCTCACTCAAACAGGGTTACTTCCCTCTCACATTATATAGACTCCCTCATGGCCCCATGACCCCATATGACCTTTGACACAATTCACAAATGCTATGACAGACAGTCCGAATATTCTGCGACAGTACAATATTCTGCGAACTGCTGTATTTTTCTTTAATTATTTGTTTTTAAGTCACAAGAGGCCCCTCCTGTACAGTAGCATCAATTCCATCTACCAGTTTGGCAACTTTGTTTCCCAAATTTCAGTTGATTCTAATGATACATTTTTGTTTACAAAGCAAATGTAGGCACCTGTATGTATGATTTGTCCATTTGTGGACAGAAATGAGCAAGATCTGAAATTTCTACAGAGGAGAATTGAATCTACACTGAAGATTAGGCACATAATCAATTATTAAATCAGCAGTTATGTTTGAATTCATATAATTAACAAATTCGCTCTATTAAGTTACATTAGGAAGCATTAATGTAAACTATCCATCGGCCTTTATGCATAGCACTGTATGCTTATTTTCTGTGTGAAAGAAATAAAATTGTTAAATTTCTCTTTCTCAAAATAGATTGATTTGCAAAAATAATTCATTAAAAAAGAAAAGCTTTCAAAATTAAAAGACTATCAGGCAGTGATTATCCAAGAGAGTGAAAATTAGCAGGAATAGTTCAAAAGTGCGGATTAGTCTCTAGAATTCTCATAAGTTACCTTTCCCACCTGAAGAATTAACAGAAAAAGGAAGCAAACGGCGTGTATCAAATATACGATTCCCATTCAATACGTGTTGTAGTACGTGTTCGAACGGACAGTATGACTAAAATTTCTGATTGTGTCCTTATTATTTAGGTTGCTTTCTGGTCCTATCATTTGCAGGTGTGTTAGGTTACCTGTACGTGTACAAACATGCAAAAATTTTATTTTTGATGATTTTTTTTATTTTCTGATTATCAAAAACCATTTCCACTATAGTGCCTTTAATGTGTCCCCAATGTGGGGGGGGTCCATACAAAACACTATTAGGAGGCTTGAAACATGCCTAATGAGGAATGTGTTTTATGTCAATGCTGTTTTAGTTCATTAAATTATGTAGAAAAATTTTTTATGTCGTAAAAATCTTGTAGAAAATACGGGTTGTGTGCCTTATGCCTCGTTAGAAACCACGCGTATGTCTGGATAGCACACAAAGAAATGCAAATTATTCTTCAAAACAATATAGTATTTGAAAACATATAAAATAAAAATATTTTTGCAAATTATTTCAAATCAGAAAAAAAATGCAATCAAGTCTTTTTCAGCAGTGTGTCCATTTTGTGACTATTTGCACAGTGCCCAAATCAGTCCTTATATGGATTTCAATCATTAAAATTTGAAATATCTATATATTTTTTTTTATAAATTGGAATCAGGGATCCTAAAAATAATCTGGATATTACACATTCTGAGAGAAAAGGGCAAAAAATGGGGGGGGGGGGCGGGAGAAGTCCGGTGGGAGTAATTAATAATATTGTCAAAACACTTGATAACCTAGGATGTACCAATCCCACAAGTTTTCATTAGAAATTCATCCCATGAGCTTGTCTAATTTCATATTGCCCATTCAGGATGAACAACATGCAATGTTTGCCTAAAAACATTAATAATTGGGGTGGTCTGATATTTCATGTTTTCATATGGGACAGTGTTCAAGCTTTGGACTTATTGGGGACAGACTGGTGGAAAACTATGGGAAAGAGATCACTACTTAAAATACCAGTTTAGGTGAAATTTTGTTGTAGAAACTGAATCTGAAATAAAAAATGCATTATATTATTAATATTAATTGAAATTTTTTTCCTGCAAGTGTACAGGCATAATTCTGCCCGAAGTCCTCCAAATTTGAGCAAAAATCGGTCGCAAAAAATAAGTCCTTCAAAACTTGGACTCTCAGGGCTAAACAACTAAACTTGCTCTAGAGGGAGGACTTGGCTATAGAAAGGTATATTGTTTAGCCATAAACCTCACAGTTTGTAACGGACTTAGTTTTTTTGCGAAGGCCTTATTTTTTTCACACCCTCCGAACTGTTAGGGGTAGGGGTAACAATACTACTTTTTTTTTTCAGTACATTCAACTTAGTCAAGTTGTATATCACTATTTTAGCTAATTGAAATATGAACAAAAAGACACCAAGAAGCATCGCCATAGCTCATACCATTGAGGAGATATGGCTTTTTCAATCACAAAATCAGGGCAAAATTGCATTTTTTCCCAAAATTCAATTGTCACCCTGACGCCGGACTTTCTAACCCTGTTACACGAATAAAGGAAAATAGATTGATCCCATTTATGATTTTGAATATTACAATGTACCCCTGTCACATGATTAGCAAAAGAATAGTCATATCTAGGAGTTTCAGTTCATAACACTCAAGGAACATGCAAGTCAAACTTTTGTCCACCCGAAACGCATTTTGGCTAAAATTGGCAAAAAACTGAATTTTTTCAAAATCGGTGAAAATAGTGGGTTTTAAGTGCAAAATCGAAAATATATGCTATTTTAACCCTTAGAACTTTAAGTAATCAAGATTTGACGTTTCACCCCTAAATATTTTTTCACACCCGTGTCCCCAAACGTAAGTCAAGCTTGAACACTGTCAGTGGCCAATCCACGTGACTGGGGACAAATTTAAACACTTTAGTTTTCAAAAGCATGCCAAAAAAAAATCTGATGGCACAGCCCCAAAATGTACACTCCAAGCAAGAGAACATGTATATGTAATTAAAAAAACACAAATTGAAACCAATGTTTTAGTGCTGTATGGCTGCCCCTTGAAGAGATGACTGACGGGACAAAAAATTACCATCCTTTTTTGAAAAAGTAGATTTTCGTAAAAAGCTATCTGTTTTCATATGAGATTTATTGAATTGTTGTAAAAGTAAGCATTGATAACGAAACAATTAGGAAAAATTATGATCAATAGCGGAGAATTCCAAAAAACTGGGCATCTCAAAATGGTGACTGACGGGACATTTTGGAACATTTTCTAAATTGTTCTTTACAGCAATGCTGCATTTGCTGCAAATATATTTGTATCCCCCTGGCTGAAAAGGCAGAAGGGGGGATTATGTTATCAGTCAAGGCGTCGGCGTCCAACACACTCTTGTGACGCGATAACATGAGACTCATAAGGGTTATGGTGATGTAACGTGGTGGGTGGGGGGGGGGGGGGAGCGGGGGACTGCCATGCCCCTTCATTGCTTAGATTATGGGCAGGAAAAACATATTGCTAATTAGGTACCTAATTTGCATAATTAATGATTACTTTTGGGGTATTTTTGCCCAAAAGCTTGTGAACAAACTATGAAAAATCCATAATCCGATTTTAATGAAACTTCTGGAGGGGTGGGGATCATGTACTCTCTCTCGCCGCTGTGAGGTTGTGCGGCAGGATAGGTTCCTAATTAAATAGCTAATTTTCATATTATGGGCTAATTTTGGGGTATTTTCACACCAGAAAACTTGTGAACAACTATAAGGTTATGGTGATGTACTTGGTGGGTGGGATCGTACTGCCATGTCCTTCATCTGCTTAGATTATGGGCATGGCATATCCTAATTAGGTACCTAAATTTGCATAATTAATGAGTTAATTTGGGGTATCATCTTGTGAATGCGATAACATGAACCCATAAGGGTTATGGTGATGTAACTTGGTGGGTGGGATCGGAATGCCATGCCCTTCATCTGATTAGATATGGGCATGGCATATGCTAATTAGGTTACCTAATTTGCATAAGTAATGAAGTTAATGTGGGGTATTTTTGCCAAAACAGATTGGAACAAAACTATGTGAAGATCCATAAGTCCGATTTTAATGAAACTGCTGGAGGGGTGGGGAATCATGTACTCTCGCGTTGATTAGGTTTGGGGCCATGATATGCTTAATAAATAGCTAATTTGCATATTTCTGGGCTAATTTGGGGATTTTTCACCCAAAACTTGGAACAAACATAAGGAGTTATGGTGATGTAACGTGGCGGGTGGGATCGGACTGTCATGCCATTCATCTGATTAGATATGGGCATGGCATATGATAATTAGGTACTAAGTTGCATAATTATGAGTTAATTTGGCGTTCCCCGGAGTTCAATACCTATTCATATCTTGTGAATGCGAACATGGAGACCCATGAGGGTTATGGTGAGTAATTGGTCGGTGGGATCGGACTGCCATTTCCTTCATCTGATTAGATGGGGGCATGGAATATGCTAATTAGGTAACCTAAATTTGCATAATTAATGAGTTAATTTGGGGTATTTTTGACCCAAAAAGCTTGTGAACAAACTGGACGTGCCGTACATGCGACCCGTATGCATGCGCTGACGGAATAAGAAAAATCAAAAGGTAATGACTATTGGCAGCTGATTATTTAAAACTTTGTAACCCGCTCCCGCCCCAGGGGGATTTAGCGGTTCGGGAACCGCGACGTGTATTTTGGGTTTTATTTTGCCACAAAAACTTAACATAAATCAAAACATAATCAGATATGAGAATTAAACACCATTTGAGACATGCTCATGTGAAGGGAGTCCAACTCCATTGCACTACAATCAGTACCGATAAAAATGACCAAATTCAAGATTTACGATGAGTTGACTGCAGGTGGAAATTGATTGTCCAAATGAGCATTAAATTTTTTTGGGTCAGAATTTTGTGCGAATCCTGGAATTGAAAGTAAAAAAACTAAGCAATTTCTAACTTGAAAAATTTTCCCCATTTGAATGTACATGGAAAAAGTGCCAAAAACCCTTATAGAGATGGAGACAACATAGGTTGTCATTTTTGTAAATTTTCATCAAATGGATAGGCAAAGTTATCATCCTGAAGAAGGTAATTTCTTTGTTCAAACCAGGGAAATGACTCTTTAATAATTATGCCAAAAGGATGAGGGAGATAATGCACAGTGACTGACGGGACAGAGGGCCAAAACGTAACTGGAAGGGACCACATTTTGAGATTGAGATAGAAATATTTTCTTAACTAAAGATCAGAACAAATTGGTTTTTTTTAATGTGGGTGATTTTATTGATGAGCCAGTTGGATAGAAGATAGATTAAACTAAGAATGAGAAATATAACTGTTAATATAAAAAATAAACCAAATTTTTAAGTTTTTTCGTGACTGAGGGACATTCAAAACCAATACATTAAACCTACAGTATCCATTTAACGATATTAAACTGGTTTAAATTTTATCTGGGATTGTTGCAGAGGTAATAAACGGCTATTTAAACACAAATATCTTTGGTGTGATTGTGCACTATTAACAAAATGGGATCAAGATTTACTGCAAATTTGGGCTACTCACAATGGTTTCCAGTTCTATCAACTTCAAATTGTCTAAAATAAAATCAATATTAACGAAACACAAAAAGTGGAAGCAGTTTCTGACTGCTATTTAGTCTACTTGCAGGGAGCAATATTTGGAAGCACCAAGTAAACTTTAAATTTCATGTAGATGAAACATTTTCATGGGAGTTAGGCCATGAATTTTAATCCTTCCCAGGTTTTGGTGATTTCTGGTGTTCATCTTATGCATATATTTTAATCAAGTGCCGCTCTGTTATAAACAGGAGGGTGTTTTTAACACCCCATTTTGGAACAAACATTTAGCAATTGATCAGAGAATAGTAGGCTTCTGTGGATCATTGTAAGCAAGTAGCTATAAAGGATATATTATTAGTGGGTTGGTAATCGATTCAAAACACCAAGGGCTGACAAAGGTTTTGAGATTGTATTGAAAAGCACTCACATTGGGCTCATTGGCGTGGTTGCATAAACTCTTGTAATTAAAATGATTTTCAGGCCCGCATAGACAAAAACACTCCCAATACCCAAGTTTCACGCCAATATTAGGAAGATTTTCAACATTAAAAATAAAATGACACTTTTTTTTTAACTGCTAGCGAAAACTGCAGGATTTAAAAAAAATTTGTTAAGAGATCTTCCAGGTATGAGGTCAAAGATCATTCATGTGTCATTTGAGATCATTGAAAAATGCTTCAAATGATTGGTTAACACAATATGTAGCTCATAACCGAAATAGATGGTTTCTGAGGTTGCTTGAATGCATCAATATATAGAGTAAAGTGTAGGTGTCATGGTGGAATTGGTCATTTAGGTCTTTGTTGAAAATGTGTAAAATTTTGATGCTTCCCAATTTTCACTGAAAGAAATGCAGATTTTTTTTCCATTTCTGTCCAAACATCGGCAGAAAAAGCCTTTGGGGGTTTGTGACTCCGGAAAGTCGTTGGTCAGGGGAAATGTTACAATCAGGATCAAACTGAATTTGGAATTCGAAAGTGAGCCCTTTTTGGAAGGTACCATTTCTGCAAATGACCCACCCGTGAACCACTGTTGCCTACATCGAGTATGTTCAGCTTAGTACGAAGTACATGAAATTCACTTAGAGCTGTGTTAATATTATGTGTGCTTTCTAAATGGCACCGAGTGGTTCCATGATCACACAATTTGTAGAAACTGTAACACTTATTTGTGCCATACAGGAAGATAATCTCAAGGGAAATCATTCCTCTAAATCATCAGGTTATGGAAAATTGTTTTTAAATTTAATAATCCTTGAGAATAGAATCGGACCAGAAATCTCTGTTGTGGAGTTATTCCAAGATTTAGTTTCAACAGTGATATGAATGGGATTTTTCACAGGGAAACTGGTATTTTGCAAGGACTGAAATCATGTCAAAATAGGACATGCGTAATTAAGAAATTTAAAGCTGCACTGCACCTTTCAGAAAATATGAAAATTTCTTCAATCTGCTCGCAAATTGATTAGTCTAGGCATTGAAAGAATACAGGTATATTTTACAATATTTTACCAAATGTGTAATGAGTTTCACATGAGGGTGGCCAAAAAATGGGAAAATTATGATTTTACACTAATGGAAAAGCGTTCTAACCACAAAAATCCCCCACCCCTTGTGAAAGGATGAGCTGGAATTATTTCTAGATACAAAAAATTGTCAACTTTATAATTTAATCTAGGAGCAAATAAACACACCAAAACGGTAACTTCCCCGCCTCTACAAATGGACTTGCCAATAGGCCAGCTCCCCAAATTGATCTCAAATGGTCCTAGCCATAAACTGCAGAGCCAGATAAGTGTTTACTACTCTATCTCTTGTAGTCAAGTTTAATTCTCTGGTTTAATTTTCCCAAGTGCCAGTATTGATTTTGATTGTTAAATGTCTTTGAGGCTTGTGGTTACTAACTTCTAAGAGTCTAGGTCTCAGGCCCACAGTGAGTTGCCTTTTGTTCCAGGCAAGCATGTTATGCCTCACGTGGAGTCATTGTCAAGATCTAACCAGAAAATCAATTTAGACAATGTTTTTGTAAAGGTTTACAGTGAAGCACGGCCAGTCTGTTTGAGCCCAAGGAGTTTCTATGAGTTACCAACTCCTAGCAACTTGGGTACAACTGTATTTGTTTAGGCCTATAGAACATGACCTTTGATAAGGTATTGCCTTTACACCAGAGGGGACCAAGGGCAGAACTTGGATGACAATACAGATAATCGAAACATAGCAGTGTAAATAGTGTTATACAGCATTTACAATGGCCATAAATCGTTGTTGAATTTACTTTTAATTTTGATGACGACTAAGGATTGGCATAAATTCGAGTTGTAGCTGTTTTACACAAGCACTGATTCTAAATTTGATTTCAGAAAAATAAATTACATATCTTGGGTCATGTGTCATGCTTGGGAAACCTGAAATTGGTTACAACTTTCTTTTGTACTTGAAAAAAGTTGTAATACAAGTACAACTTATTCAAATTCACTTCAAGAGAATGATGATAGTCATTTGAAAATTCAACTTTTTTGAATTGCATCCTAATTGCAACTGTACTTGTTTACACTTATCATGGAAATAAATTTGACTACAACCTAAGTGAATTTATAAATTCGACCACAACCTAAATGAATTGGACAATAACTTTCGCAGAGTTTAAAGATGGTATAAGAGAGTTGGCCTCTCTTATATGTAGGGGAAAAATAGGTTTGTTTCATACAACTATACGTGCGCATTAGTATGTGGGGTCACTTTTCCCGCATAACCCCTTGCACTGAGCCCAATTTTTAGCTTTTTTTAGTTGTCAAAAATAAATTGGCTGCGAATCAGAAAAAATTACCTTTCCATATAGCGCAATTTTTTGAGTCAATACTGAAAAAAAGATTACAATATCATCTGAACTGTTGGCCTACATTTAATTTAAGTATAGCATGTGTACCTAAATTTACATGCATATTCAATCTACTGTAGCAGAAATTTGTAATTGTATTTTTTGTGTGTAAATGGATAGAAATTACCGCACAGTGGCCTATGGGGCAGAATGGTACTGTAAACATATCATCAAAACACACTGTCAGAATCAACTGAAGTGATAGAATTCAACTTTTCTTCAGGATATCTGGGAAATCATAAACCAAAATAAGGTGCTTTGATCATGATGAATCGCCCCTTTTGAAAATGTCAAGTATGGTGCAGGTTGTTGTGTACATAAACGGGCGCGGTCAAGAGAAGCTGCTTACAGCTGCATAAGAGAAGCTGCATAATTATTATGTTTTTGTGAATGCATGGAATAATAATTTCAACCAAGGTGTATGCTCCTCAATGATTACTTCTAATGGGCCGGTGATGGAGAATAATTATAGTCCTCATTAGAGCTATCCATTTGATGATGGCTCCTCATCTTCATCTCCAAACTCATTAACCTTCTCTTCCAATCTCAAATTATAAACCTGAGTATTTTCTTAATATCCCCATCTGAGTAAATCTGTCAAAGGGATATTTCTGTCACTTAACTGAACATACTCTTCAAATGTGATCATTCTTTGTGCCATTGAAAATTTGTGTAAAATTAAGAAACTTTTCCTGCCGACTACTTAGGCACAAGTAGTCTGAAATATTCAATACACATAGCTTCAGAATCGGCTTCTTACCTGGTCTTGGTGGCCTTCTGTTTCCACTGCATGCAAGATCTATCAGATATTCCCCCAAACATGTGACATTGTTAGAGCTTTGTTTGTGTTTCCTGGACGTACATGGTCACATTGGTGTTATCATGGTCACATTGGTGTGATCATGTGAAGCTTCCTTTCTGTCTGTCAGTTGCCCACTGAAGGCATCCCAATTCGTAAGATTGCACCCAGAGTTCTTGTACCAAACTAAACCAAACTACACATAAGCAATGCTTTGTGATCATCTAATTATTCTAGCCTTCAGCTGCCATTTCATGTGTACTTCTGGTTGTATGTGCTGATCCAACTTGCTTTTAGAAGTGCTCTACCCATTTACAACACATAAGTTTCTTAGTTAATCGAAAAGGCGATCATGAACCTTACCCCAATTTCAAAATTTCATTTGAATTTGCTATGTACTTTTTAACATGACAAGTAGTTTCGTGTATTACTATGTACACGGCTGTTCGAAGTCTCATTTGAAAAAAAAATCAAAGGCGATACATTTTTGACAAAGATTTGGATTATTTATTCCACTAACTACATTCTGTGTAAATTTTACAAAATTTCATTGCAGGCAAATATGATTTTTCTTAAAAATCCATTGCGGGAATCTTGCCATCTACAAAGGTTATGATTTGTATGTTGCAGCGCCCTCTATATGTTCATTCTCCAATCTCCATAGAGAGACATTTTAAACTAGATTTTTAAGAAAAAAACATATTTGCCCGCAATGAAATTTTGTAAAATTTACACAGGATGAAGTCAGTAGTATAAATAATCCAAATTAGTAATCAAAAGTGGGTTGCTGTTGATACTTTTGTTTTATTCTAGTGTTGTCATTATAATGAGACTTTCAAACAGCTGTGCCATCCTTAAGTGTGTCTTTTGTTGAATTAATTGTATGGTTACAAGTTAGAAAAAGCTGTGTGGGAACTTTTTAGGCAAAGGGCCCACTAATGAGTTCATTATCTATTTTGTTCCCTGACCAGTAATTTCAAAATAGGAACTTCATATCCTGTTCTTAAAGGTGGGTGATCCGATCGACAATCCCCGCTTGACTCCATCGAAATTGAAATTTTTGTACAGAAATAAAGTTCATTCTTTACAGTTTGGGAATGCTTCCTTTTGATGAAAAAAATTTTTTTTTTCTCCAAATGTGGATGGCCACACAGAGTGCCTACACACTGTCCTATGGGGCCAATTTGGTGCACATTTTGTTTACTATTTAAAAACAGCTGGGACCAATTTGATTGAAATTAGAAAGGCCATGTAAAAAAAATGTTTCTCATCCCCACCCACTGCAATTTTTGAGGGGAACCCCAATTTTATTTTTTTTATTATTTGTTATTTTCAAATTCTTAAAAATTCAAAAAATAACTTTTTCATTTATTATTAATTTGTCATTTGACCAATTTGAAAAAAATTTAACCAAAAACCACGAGAAAATACTACTAAATCCCCACATATATCCGTGTTTCCAAAGGATGTATAACTATTGTGAAACATATTTGCTAATATAACTTCGTCTGGCCAGTCAGAAGTAAGGAGAGTGAAGTCATAGCTTTCACGCAGCGGTAGGCATGCGATATGGTTAATTCGCCAAACTGTATTGTGAAATAGCTGAGTGAAAGTGATGACATCATCCTTCTCGCCTGACGAAGTATTAATGATTATATGTGTCGTTAAGCAGCCTTTTTTTAAACAGGGCGACCCCCATTCTGAAAAAAACTAAACCATAAGAAGGGGCCTCCTTTGCCAATTTAAAGTAGTCTGGACAAGAAAACACATTATTTTTTACCATTCCCTAATCAGGAGTGTTTTGTTGAAAAGCTCACGTGGGGAGCAACATACTATGAAAACTCGAACCAAGACAAGTCGCCACCATATCTTTTTGATCAGCGCTCTACCTTCATGGTTAAACTTGGAAAAATACATAAGGTTGCATCATGGTTCAATATTAATTCCAAAGCCTATCAGCTCAAAACCCCATTTTTTCAGTTGAACACCAGTGCCCACTTATCGGCATAAAAAACTTCTGTGACTTAACACCAAGAAAAGATTGAGTAGTCCCAATTTGTTATTAATCCGTAATCAAAGTATGTATAGTTATAATTAAGATCTGAATTACTATTTTGGTTTCTATTATTGTTGACCATTAAGTGTTTCACTCACCCAAAGACTAAAAAAATTGAATGAATATTCCTTGCCATTCCTGTAGTAAGCTGTATTTTATGGATTTCCAGTATGACATCTACTTGAATTAATAATAGAGCAATAATGCAAGATAGCCTTAATGGCTAATTAAGGACCCCTGTGATGTCTCCGCTATGCAACTACTTGCAACGTCAACCTTTGCAAAGAGACTAATTTTATAGCCTATAGTAAGTGATGTATGTCTCCAGCGAAGCAAATTAATAAAAGATTTATTGAGAAAAGAGGGTGGTTATGTCTTGGTAATAAATGTGCATTGCAATCATTTAGTATGGCTTTTAGGAGGTCAAGTACCAGTTGTATCTGGAATGCCTTGCTGAGGTACACTTTAATTCCATGCTAATAATGCAGGATAATTTTAGATATGACTAAAATTACTTTCTTCTTGAAGTAGATGAGTGTGTCTATATTTTTGATACAATGATGTTGCGTCATATTAATTAGAACACTCTTGTCGGTGTGTGGGTCTCCACTGAGAGTAATGTTAGGCAATATCTTGACTTTTTTTAGAATGGAAATTCTTCCTGCTTTTTGTTTCTTTTTTTTTTGTGTCATTTGTCCACTGTCGGGTTATGATGTTGTCTGTTTTGGGTTAAAAGGGTTCACAGTTGCCCTGTAATATCTGCATACTTTGATGGATTTAAACAAAACTTGAGACATAGGTGCAACATGGGATCCCTCATTTATTGATGAGGTCAGTGGGCACATACCAAGGTCAAAGGTCAGGTCAAGTTGTAAGGCTGAAAAAATCTAAGATTGACCTTAATTGAAAAGTTGGAAGTTCAATTGGATCCAAACTCAGTTTATGGATATTACATGGAAACTCTCATTTGTTGAGGTAAAATATCACATATCAAGGTCAAAGGTCATATGAGGCCCATCCACAAACCGTGATGGCAGGCGACAATAAGGACCACGGATATATATTTTTAATGTCGTCTGCAAGAATTGCAGAAGGCACATAGGGATCTGGTTGTACATGTCTGTGTGTGAATCTGTGTGTGTGTCTCTGTGGTCAAAATGTTAACCCTGAAGTCATATATTGCATGCCATATGAGTTTCGTAAGGGCTACAATGATGTAATTTTGGGGTGGGGTGGGGTGGGGTGACATGTTGGTGACCTCATGTGACCTTGGTGACCTCATGTGACCTTTTGCCCCATTCACAAACCGCGATGGCAGACGACACTCGCGGTCCCCGGACCGCGATGTATTTTTAAAATGATCTATTTATCTGTGTGTCTCTGTGTCATCTGTTCCACCAACTTTGAAAATGCTGCTTATCTAGTTTGATGGATTTTCTATAATAATCATGGGATGAAAAAGTACAAAATCATCTCAAATTTTCAGTCACTGATATATTTAAAAGTGCAACGTAAGATGTTGTCACCATCGGAATGCAAAACTAGTCAGCTAAAGTGTTTTTCCCTTGATGAATCTATTTCTAACATCAAAATGCCTTGCAGGTGGTAAATTTTGCAATCCTTTGCTCCAAAACTTAGCTCCCATTTTTGAAGCAACGGGAGATAATTTAACACAGTCCTTGGTGCTGTTGAGTGTTGCTTGGTTAATACGTGTTGGGTTACCATGCTCTGTGTATGAGGTATGCAGAACTTGGCTGAAGAAAATGGTGGGAGCAGTATGTTTGCTGTATGAGCACCGTTGATGCTCTAGTTTCACAATGTGGACCCATCCAGTGGGTGCTCAGCACATCTGAGGAATTCTTAAAAGTATTTTTGTCCAATTTGACAATGAACAGCAAATAACCATATATTTTCAAATACATGCATCAACAACTCTTGAGATTTCACTCAAAAGAAACCCAAGGGTGAAGTCACTTCTGATTGCCTATTTGCAAATTTGTATGAATGATGTAACAGATTTATTGTGCAAAATCATTAATGCAACTGCCTAGCTACAATTCAGGGTGTAATATCACCATTACATAGAGGTGTGTGTGAAGGTGACTTGCTACTTTGGAACTATTTAAAAAATCTGGATGACTTGTTTCAATTAAAGAAAGAATTGACAACATGTTGCTTGTGTGTACAGGGATTCACAAGTAGTAAACTACCAAATACAATCAGGACTGAGTCCAAATGAACCTAGCACATAAACTCTAGATTGGAAGAAAACGATAACATAAGGGAATAGTTAAGGCATCAACAGTTATCTATTGTTTTCCCTTTACAGGTTAGAATATTCAACAAATACTAGGCATCTACTATGGAGTCATTGCTGCAGGAGATCACTGCAAACTACTAGTAGCTATTGTAAGTTGAGGAAGCTGTGTGTTTTTACCCAATTTCCGTAGTTAACTAGCATTGAAAATACTGTCTACTGTTTTGTCAATTACATCTCTCCATTTATTCATACAAAGGCTGTTGAGTCTAAAATATAAAAATTGACTGGAGAATTAGTAGATTATTCAAGTACTGTTCCTTGATTCACAAAAGTAGAGATCAAATAATAAAGTAAATTAAAACAAAACTAAAATCAGAATATTGTGGCTTATCTGGTGAGAATCTAGGTCAAGGAAACTGTGAAGTCTACTAGTGAACATAGGTATAGCTCTAGACATTACAAACTGTAGCCAGAGTCAAGTACCAGAGATTTGTATTTGGTGTATGTTTGGAACACAAAACTAACAAAATACAAGTGAAAAAACAAAACAAAAATAACACTTCATGATATTAAAAGTCATCCAGTTTTCTAACATTTACCTGAGGAGAGCTTTATAATCTCTCTAACAATGTCTATTGTATTATTTAAACCTTTGCTTTACTTGAGACAATATATGCTTCTTCTAGATGGTGAATTCAAGATAGTGGTAACACCACCTTTTGCCGAGTCAGTAACAGAAGGAGACATTAGGTGGGACAAAGGTAAGAAAATAAACTAGGGCTAAATGTACTTCTGAAGAAGCACTAATGTCAGCATTCAATGTTTCTATGACCTTGACCACACATAGTGAACCTGCTAATTTGTGCGGATGGTTATTTTGAGTAAAGTAAGGCAAGAAGATGTAATTATGCTTTCAAAGGAATTGCCCCTTAATTCAGTGTATGTATGTGAAAATTGATAATTGTGTACACCCCATATAGGACTTGTGGCATTGGTTAATGGTTTTCTGACCAACATGGTGATCATAGCACTATATTTGAGACTGAAGAATTTCTGATTTTCAAAGAATACCCCTTTAATCAGCCAACATTGTCTTTTACCCAATCTGTTGTCACTCTATATGGTTCATTGAGTCGATGTTCTTCTAATTTACGTGATCATAGCATTTAATATGAGACCAAAGAAGCAGTTATAGATTGATGGAGAATGCCTTTTAATCGGCCTACATGACCTTTGACCCAATGTGTTTACACCCTTATTGATCTAGGTCAGTGGTCTTCAGGACCAACTTTGGTGATCATAGCAAATTAATTGAGGCAGAAAAGGAATTTATAGATTTCAAAAGAATTGCCCCTTTAATCGGCGCCTACACTTGTCTTCCACCTAAATCTGTGTACACCCTATATGGGCCTGGGTGTTGTAACGGTTTCTTCTGGACTGAATTTTGTGACCATAGCAATTGATTAATGGCAGAAGAAGGAATTTCTAATTTTCAAAGACAATGCCCCTTATCGGCACACATGAACATGTCCCAAATCTGGGTACACCATATATGACGCTTGGTCCAGTGGTTATTCAGAACAAGTTTGGTTTAAATCGGCCCAAGCGTTTTTTAGCAGCCCGCATTTTGGGAAGCGTTTTTGGAAAGAAAGAAAGAAATAGACAGAGAATTGTCTTTGAAAAGGACGTGTAGATCATGCGGAAAAAGTGATTTCATGTTGTTTGAAAATATTGATTTGAGAGAATGTACCCAAAATCTTTTATCGCCATATAACAGGATTGTTAACATACTGTCCCAATTGTATATTTTATACGTAATCACTATCTGAAATAGATCTGGAAACAAGATCTGAACACAGTTGAGGGAGTGATCTTTGACCCTAAACTACCTTGATTCGGAATATTTAGACATATTTCGAATGTCCTAAGGATCATTGTCAGTCAAATGTCCGCTCAATCGGGGACTTTTGGCAATGTGACCTTTGACCTCTTAGACCATTGATCTCGAAATATTCAGAATATTTCGAACATGTCATAAGGATCATTTCAGACACATTTCAGCTCGATCAGAGCATTTAGAAAATTTGACCTTTGACCTGTTAATGACCTTTGAACTCGGAAATATTTTCACATGTTTCAGAATGTCATAAGGATCATTTCCAAAAATTCAGCTCGCATCAGAGCATTTAGACAATTTGACCTTGACCTGTTAATGACCTTTGACCTCGCGAAATTTTCAACATGTTTAGAATGTTCATAAGGATTTTTTTTAATTTCTTAGTTTTTTTGTTTTTTTTAATTTGACGTTTTTTGACCTTTGACCCTTAATGACCTTTGACCTCAAAATATAATCACATGTTAGATATGTCAGTAACAAATTTCACTTAATCGGGGCAGTTTTAAAATTTGACCTCCTTTGACTCTTGACCTTTGACCTCAAAATTTTTCAACCATGTTAGAATGTCATCAAGGATCATTTCAGTAAAAATTTCAGATCAATGTTGACCATTTTTAAAAATTGACCTTTGACCTGAATGACCTCCATTTACTTGTATGAATTTATACATACAATCTGTGCAATAGCAGAAGGTAGTACCTTGCATATTGCAGATATGATTTTTAAAGATTTTTAAACTTGGGCCGGAAATGCCCCTAAATGAATTAATGTCCTGTCATTTTAAGTAACTTTTGGAGGGATTTCAAAGTACACCACACAACATGAGTCACAGTGTTGGTTCATATTGTAATCGTAAAAGAAGTAGATTTTTAGTGGAAATCAGGTTATTGACCTTGTGACCCCAAAGACCGTTGATCAACAAATTTCATTACGTAATTTTTGTGGGGGTGTCAAACTACACCACATAATGGGTCACATGGCCATACATACACTGATATCTGTGGAGAAGTAGCGTGTGACGTTTTGGAAGGAAGACGAAGAACACGAAGGCGACGAGGACGACGACAGTCGACTGTGTAATGACTGTTTTGTTGTTGTGAACGAGAGCTATTATAACCGAAATGTGTACCCATTCGCGATATGCAAAACTGATGTGCATGAATGCGTGACTAATACGGAAACCCCCTTAAAAGAAAACACAGTTAACATCTATTGATAAAGTACGGTTCCCCATGTCCACTTGGCAACTTCAAAAACCAATCCCTCACGGCTCTTAGAGAAGTCGCGCAAAAAAGATCTATATATCTATAATGTGAGTCTTGACAATAAGTGATTTAATCGTTTCTTCGAAGTTAATGCGAGCTACGTTGGACATAGAAATCTAGTCTTACAGACAAAGGCTACAGGAAGTGGGTCAGGGTAACCATTAAAGCACGAATACGAAACCCCCCTACCTTTTTTTACAAATTGCCCCCTACCTCTGCTCGATGACCTTGATCCAATATCTGTGACAAGCCATGTGGAGGATAGATTGGGGGTCCTTGTGACGCATCTGGCGTGTTTTCTAGCTCTTGAATTGCAGGAGAGTTTTAGATAGGAGAAGTAGGGTTTTATGTTTTGGACAAAAAAAATTAATATTTCTCTTGAATGACCTTGACAGAAATCTGTGTAAATGCCATAGGGCCCTGGTCGATGTGTTATTCTGGACCAATTTGCGAATCAATCGGACCAACCGTTCGGCACTAGACGCATTTTAAGCAAGGTTTACAAACAAAGAGACGAAGAAGAAGAAGAGGGAAAACTGGAAACGACAATATATCATGCGCCTACTTCCGCTGACTATAAGACAGAAAGAAAGAACTAGACCTGGGAAAAGATCTAATTTCCAAGACGGCCGTATTGGGAATGGATGGCGATCCCCTTAAGGACCCAGTGAGTGACTGACCTTGGCACCCTGTAAACTTTACGAGAAATATGTCACAAATGTCATTAAAGGGATTTACGTGTTAAACAACTTTACAAGGATCAATATTATTGAGTTTCAACTAAAATCCAAGCATGTCAGGGAATTGACATTATAACCACTATAACGTGACCCCCTGGGTAACGGAGGGGGTCAACTTGTACTTGTTTGTATTTTGATGCCACAAGGATTATAATGCCAAATTTGAGCTCAATCGCGAGAGTTTGTAGATTTTGACCTTGTACTTTAACCTTTGGGGTCGAGGACTATATAGACTTCTTCTACTAGTAATGTTACATCCCTATAGTAATAACGAGCTTTATCTGTCTTATAGGCTGAGATAAATCCAATTTGGTCTTATTTTTAACATTTTTTGGGAAAAATTAACCTTTTGACCCCTTAAGGGGACCTTTGATCCGGTATAAAAAACTTGTGTACACAAAAAATGCATTTTCCCAATGCAAATAAAAAATTCTACTAGGCTAGTTGGAGATAAATAATTATTGTAAATTGACCTTCAAACCGGAAATGACCTTGACTCCAAATAAAAATACCTTGCATACACAGGTGGTAACATGAAAGAATATCTGCAAATTAAGTCACTGTACTATGTGTTTTTGAGATAAAATTTTTTGAATATTTGGAATATTTTGGTTTTGGCCGGGAGTTCCCCCTTAATGACCTTTGACCCCATGCGAGCACAACGGTTGTGCAGGGCTTTAGATGCTTCATATGTATGAGCACGTGACCATACAACCGTTGCATTACCAGATTAGCTATTTTGGAAGATTTTTTAAAGCTTTTCCAGTAAGACCGGGGAAGAGGAAGTGCCCCTTTAATGACCCAGATTGACTCTCGACCCAAATGTTGTGAAGGGTCTCAAGCTACGTCATAGGCATGAGTCATGTTACCGTGCAATGTAATCTGTACGGCGCTGAACGTGAACTTTTTAAAGGAACAGAAATGAACCTTTTGGACCCTGTGCCCTAGAGACCCGACGGGGTCAAAAGTCATATGACATAAAGGGATGCTCCGCGGTCATGGTGTGAGGTCTGGTCAGAATTACGTCAAACTAGACTAAGCTAGAGCAGTGAAATGTTGACAGAAGAAAAGAAGAAGAAGAAACTAGACCTGGGAACAGATCTAATTACACAAGACGGCTGTATTGGGAATGGATGGTGATCACCCCTTAATGACCCCTTGAGGTAGCTTGACATTTGACCTGTAACTTCAACCCAAATGTCACAAAATGTCATTAAATGTATACTGGTTTACGTGTTTGGTTAACAACTTTTACAAGGATGAATTATTGAGTTTCCTTCAATCCAAGCTTGTCAGGGAATTGACCTTTCACCCTATAAGTGACCCATGGGCATGACGAGGGTCAACGTATTGTTCTGGATTTCGATATCACAAGGATTATTTTTCTGGTCAAATTTTAGTTCAATCGGAGCTTGTTTGTAAATTTTGACCGTTGACCCTTGAACTTTGACCTTTGGGGGGGTCGAGACGATCATAGACCTCTTATACTATTAAAAGTTACATCCTGTAGTAATAACAGGCTTTATCTGTCCTCGATAGGCTGAGATAAATCCATTTGGCTTATTTTTGCATTTTTTTTGGCAAAATGAAGTTTTGACCCCCTTCCTTAATGACCTTTGATCACGGTTATACAAAAAACCTCGTATACACAACAAAAATTCATTGTTCCATTGCAAGTAAAACAATTCACTATGCTTAGTTTGGAGATAAAAATTCTCTGAAATTATTTATTTACAACCGGAAATGACCCTTAAATGACCTTTGACTCCAAATTAAAAATACCCTGTAACAGCAGGTAACATGACTGCATTATTTGAAAGTTAAGTCACTGTACTATGTTGGGTTTTGAGATAAAATTTTATTTTTATGGAATATTTTGAACATTTTAGTTTTTGACCGGAAGTGAACCCTTAATGACTTGACCACCAAGCCGAAGCAATACCTTTTGTGGAGGGTCTTAAGCTGTTTCATGTGTAGCGTCACGTTACCATGCAGTTTGTGCAATGAGAAGAAGCTATTTTTATTGAAGCTTTTTTTTTGAAGATTTTTACATTAAGACCGGAAGTGCCACCTTAATGACCCCAGATTGACCTCTCGCACCATACTTTGTGGAAGGGTGCAAGCCTTCATAGGCATGAGCACGGTACCATTGCAGTGTAATCTGTAGGTGCTGAACTTTAAAGCAAAATGAACTTTTGACCCCGTGACCCTAGTTGCCCCGGAACAGGGGTCAATGTCATGTGCCATAAAGGGATGCCAGCAGCAGTATTTGGTAACATTTGTTTGTAAGGTCTGGTACAATAAGTCAAACCAGGTGATGAGCTAGAGGCAATTGAAGTGTGCCACAAAGATGCTTGCAGAAGCAAGAAAGAACTAGACCTGGGGACAGATCTAATTTACACGGGGGAAAAACGGCGTATTGGAATGGATGTGATACCCTTAATGACCCTTGAGGTGACTTGAACTTTGACCCCTGTACTACCAATATGTCACAAATGTATCAAATGTATTTTAACGTGTTTGTTAACAACTTTACAAGATCAAGATTTATTGAGTTCAGATCATCCAAGCATGTCATGATTGACCTTTGCAACCTCTATAACGGGACCCTGCTGTAACGAATATGGCCAACTGTAATTTTTCTGTATTTACGAGTATCCCGGAGGAATTATTCTTGTCAAAATTTCAGTTCAAATCGGAGCTTGTTTGTAAATTTTGACCTTGGACCTTGAACTTTGACAGTTTGGGTCAGGACTATCATAGACACTTTCTACTATTAAGTTTACATCACTGTAGTAAGAACGGGCCTTTATCTGTTCTCTATAGGCTGAGATAAATCCAATTTGGTCTTATTGTTAACATTTTTTGGCAAAATTGCCCTTGTACCCCTAAGGACCTTTGATTTCCGGTATAAAAAAAAACCTCGTATTACACAACAAAAATGCAGTGTCCAATGCCACATAAAAAAATTCTACTATGGCTAGTTCTGAGATAAAAATCTTAAAATTATTTATCTTAAAACCGGAAATGACCGTAAATGACCTTTGACTCCAAAATAAAAAATATCGTGCATACACCAGGTAACATGAATAAAAATCTGAAAGTAGTGTCAACTGTACAAGGTTTGGTTGTTTTGAGATCTAAAATCTTTTTGAAATTTTGGAATATTTTATGGTTTTTTTTTGACCGGAAGTTCCCCTTAATGACCGAACCCATGCCTAGCACACCATTTGTGAAGGGTCTTAAGATGCTTCATAGTATGAGTCACGTGGACCAGGCAACGTTGCATTATACAGGTAGCTATTTTGAAGACTTTTGGGATTTTGGGGTTTGGAGATTTTTCACCATTAAGACCGGAGTTGCCCCTTAATGACCCCCAGATTGACCTCTCGACCCAAAACTTTTATGAAGGGTCCAAAGCTGCTTCCAATGGATGAGTCACGTTCCCAGCAATGTTAAACTGTTAGGAGGGAGACAGTTTCAAGAAAAAATCACATTTTGACCCCTGTGACCCCTAGTTGACCCGAAGGGGGTCAATGTCCATGTGATAAATGGATGCAGCAGCAGTCATTGGCTGTTAAGTCTGGTCACATACGTCAAACCATGACAGAGATAGAGGCAATTGAAGTGTTGCCACAAGATGTTGCCAGAAGAGAAAGAAACTAGACCTGGGGACAGGATCTAATTGGACAAGACGGCCGTATTGCGGAATGGCATGGTGACTCCCCTTAAGCACCCTTGAGGGAACTGACCCTTGACCCCTGTAACTTCCCAATATGTCACAAATGTATCAATGTATTTCTAACGTGTAACAAATTTAAAAGATCAATCTTATTGAGTTCAATCAATCCAAGCAGTCAGGGATTTGACCTGCACTCTACACAACGGACCCTGGGTCACGAATATGGCCAACTGTTATTTTCTGTATTCACGATATCCCGAGGATTATTCTTGTCAAATTTCAGTTCAAGCGGAGCTTGTTGTAAATTTTGACCTTTGACCTTGAACTTTGACCTTTGGGGTCCAGGGACTATAATAGACCCTTCATACTATTAATGTTACATCACTGCTAGTAAAACGGGCTTTATCTGTACTATATAGGCTGAGGATAACATACAATTTGGTCTTATTTTAACATTTTTGGCAAAATTGACCTTTTTGACCCCCTTAATGACCTTTGCATTCCGGTATAAAAAAACCTCGTATCACAACAAAAATGCAGTGTTCCAATGCAAATAACAAAAGTCTACTATGCTTAGTTCTAGAGTAAAACTTCTTAAAATTATTTATCTTAAACCGGAAATGGACCTTAAATGACCTTGACCCTCAAAATAAAAATACGTGCATTACACCAGGTAACATGAATAAAAATCTGAAAGTTAGGTCACTGTACAATGTTTGGGTTTTGAGATAAATTTTTTGAATATTTTTAAAAAAAAATATTTTTGGTTTTGGACCGAAGTTCCCCCTTAATGACCTTTGACCCCCATGCCCGAGCCACAACATTTGTGAAGGGTCTTAAGCTGATTCATATGGATGAGTCAAGTGACCATTGAAACGTTGCATATATAGATAGCCTATTTTTGAAGATTTTTTGAAGATTTTTTCACATTAAGACCGGAAGTGCCCCCTTAAGGACCCCAGATTGACCTTCGACCCATAACTTTATGACAGGGTCCAAAGCTGCTACCATGATGAGTCACATTACCATGCAATGTAATCTGTAGGAGGAGATACAGTTTCAAGAAATCACACTTATTGACCCTGTGACCCCTAAATGACCCCGATAGGGGTCAAAGTCATATGTCATAAAGGGACTGGCTTAGCGGTCATATGGTGCAAGTCTTGTCAGAATACATCAAACATGCAAAAACAGAGCTTGAATGTTGCAAGAAGAAGAAGAAAGAAAGAAAGACGCATCAGAAACAGAACAAGACGGCCAGAGGCCGTCTTGTAAGAACCCATCAAAAACAGAACAGACGGCCTGAAGGCAGTCTTGTAAGAAATCGAGAGAAGACAGTATATCATGCGGGCTGCACCGCATGATATAAGAACTAGTAAAAAAAAAAATAAAAAAAAAAAAAAAAAAAAAAAAAAAACAAAAAAAAATAATATACATCTGTTACAAGATCTGAACACAGTCGAGGGTATTCAGACCATGAAGTGCTTACTAAATGAAATTATATCAAGTGTGAGTGAGGAGGGGGAGGACCTAGGTGGGGGGTGGGGTGAAAGAGATGAATAGTTCAGGCAAAAATGTGGGATACTAATTACTCTTTTAAAAACACAGTTCTAAAAAATGTTTTAGGCGAAATGCTAATATTGAGAGGAGAAAGTAAAAATTCGTGTCAAATGACAGATGTGAATTTATGGATTGCATATAATATAGGAAAAGCGGCCAACATTGGTTAACTTTTCAACCCCAATCGTAAGATAGACAGCGCCACCTATATCAGTACGCGGTCTAGCAGACGACGAATGCTTGATATACACTGTAATAGTATAGACGGTTGAATATTGGAACTTAGCAATAGTAGAATGGATTTGAGGTCATTCTCGTTGATGGAACGGCTGGTTTGTTACTCAATCACGTCCTGATGTCTTTGACATCCATGAAAATTTAAATTTTGGCTCGAAAATATGGCATTTTGAAGAAACTGCGCAAATCCGCTAGGACACATAAAATCACGATATGACCTAAAATGACACCTTCCTGAACACTGATATCAAATCTGTGTAGAACCATAGACCCAGATCATAGGCGATGCATGGGCATGAATGCGTCATCAGTGGGCCCTCTTTGTAGGAGAAGATGGTATTTTTTAGGATTTTGACCAATTGGACGTAATGACCTCTGACGTGACCTTTGACGGAAATGTGTCCAACCCAGTACAAAGCTCTGAACATTGGTTCTCCTGACCGATTTTGGTGTGAATCGGACCAAGCGTTTGACTCTTGTATCGTTTAAACCGGTCGGAAGGAGATCAGAAGGAACGTGTTAACAATGTTACAAAAAACATTATGGAGTTTCAGCTTAATCCAAGCATGTCCAGGGTTTGAACTTTGGGCCATATAACGTAGATCCCCTGGTCACGAGTGGGGTCAACTGTAATTGTTCTGTATTTTACGATATCACGAGGATTATTCCTGTCAAATTTCAGATCAATCGGAGCTTGTTTGTAAATTTTAGACCTTTGACCTTGAATTTGGACCTTTGGGGGGTCGAGACTATCATAGACCTCTTCTACTATTAAGTTACATCACTGTCGTAATAAAGGGCTTTATATGTCTCTATAGGCTGAGATAAATCCAATTTGGTTCTTATTTTTAGCATTTTTGGGCAAAATTGACCTTTTGACCCCCTTAAGACGCTTTGAGTCCCGGGGATAAAAAAAAACTCGAGAACCCATAAAAATGCATTGTTCCAATGCAAGTAAAAAAAATTCTACTATTCTTATTCTGAGAAAAAGATTCTTGAAATTATGTTATCTTAAAAAAAAGCTCGGAAATGGAACCTTAAATGACTGTTGGTTGACTCCCAAAATAAAATACCTTGTATACAGCAGGTAACATTAATGCATATGTGAAAGTTAAATCACTGGTACTATTGTTGGGTTTTGAGATAAAACATTTGGAATATTTTGGCACATTTTTAGTTTTTTGACCGTAAGTGCCCCCTTAATGACACTTTTGACCCCCAAGCCGAGCACAACGGTTGTGAAGGTCTAAGCTGCTTCATAATGTATTATCACGTTACATGCAACGTTGCATATAGCATATAGCTATTTTTGAAGAATTTTCTTGAAGATTTTTCACATTAAACCGGCGAATTGCCACCTTATGACCCCAGATTGACCTCCGTCCCGACCCATAACATAAGGGTCTCAAGCTTTCATATGCATGAGTCACGTTACCTCAATGCAGTGTATCTGTAGTGCTGAAACTTTTGAAAGACAAAAATTACACTTTTGAGACCACCACCCTGTGACCCTAGTTGACCCCGACAGGGGTCAATGTCATGTGACATATGGGATTTGCCGCAGCGGTCATTTGGTGTAAGTCTGGTCACAATAACGTCAACCATACTGAGCTAGAGCAATTGAAGTGTTGCCACAAGATGTTGCCAGAAGAAGAAAGAAAGAACCCATCAAAACAGAACAAGACGGCTGACGGCCGTCTTGTAAAGAACCCATCAAGAATCAGAACAAGCCGGCCTTGAAGGCGTCTGTAGAAAACCCATCAAAACCAGAACAAGACGGAGCCCTCAAGAAAGAACGCCTAGGATCACAATATGCAGCTGTGCTACGCACGCTGACATAACAAGTACATATTTCCTATATTATAGAATAGGAATAGCCATAGGGCTGTTTGCTCCTTGGAGAACCAAAACCATGTACCCATTTCCTTGTGTCTTGAAAATCTTGTCAAACAGGAATATCTTTGGGTTTTGAGAGTAGCTCCTTAGTTCCAACAACTATTAGTAGAAATAAATAGAGAAATTTGCCATGTTTTTGCAAACCATTCCTTAAACCACTTCCTTCACTTTTGATTAGGTTTCAGATTACCATTTTATTAGGTAATACTTTCAAAAAGCACGATGCTGTGTTTTAGCTCAAAGTTCTGCATTCATTTTTCGTGTCCCCGAAGGGTAGTATGATTTGTTTTTTAACTACCAGGTATCTTCCGCACTGGCATTAAGTCCCTGCGCCTGTACCATGTGTACTGACACACGTCCCAGTTGCAGCTAAAAGAGAGTGGCCAGGGGGGGTATGGACACACGATCATGCTCGATTTGGGCATTGGGGATTTCCAAACGGTAATTTTCGGAACTGCTACGTGCATTAACTATGGCAGTCTCAGTCCCCGTGACATTAAAAAAAAAAAATCACTCTCTTAAACCTATTGTTCAAAAGATCTTAGTATATCATTATAAATTAAGAAAAAAAATTATTGACTTCAAATCCGTCGTGGTAGTGGATTAACCCTCGCTGCAAATAGTGTAATTTCCATACGTCATTTAGATTTAAATACGATATTCGTGACCAGGCCTAGTCTTTTAGTCAAGAAATTCTGTGTGTAACCGTTCGATATCGGTAAGAGCGCCCTCCTACCAGCCTATACCGTTAAGTCTTTAAAAAAAGCAGACTAGGCACCCGGAAGTTTGTTCGTTTTGATTTTGCTGTTGCTGTTTGGTTGGCATGTCCCTACCCCCCCTTGAGAGTGCCTCTGGTGGATTTGGGCTAGTCTCCTTCAACACAGCAATTACACTGTTCACATATCTTTATGGGTGTAAAAGTCTAAAACAAACAACTGTCTATATTATATAATAAGTTGGGATGAAATGAGCCTAAATTTGAAGTCCATGGTTGAAACAGTTTAATATTATTCGAGTTACATTGTGATGAATATTTAGTAAATTTGTGTACATAAGTTGTGAGAGAACCCACCACGCATTTTACATGCCACCACCAAAACTGTTGACATTTGATGAAAAGCGTAACTGAACATTACTTCATAGGTGATCGCCACCAATAGTATTATTACACATGTATGGACTATTTATCATGTGTGTGATAAATGCAAAGTGGTTCTCAAGTTCATGCATCATGCCAAAATCACTAGTAGAAAGGTTCGTTCATTACTACGCTGACTGCGCGAGTGCAGTGCCTATTAATCGATCACTTGCTGCAGCAACTCAACGTAACGCTGCTTCGCCCTGCAGGTAAAATAAATTTAACTCGGTTGCAGTACCCCTCGGCAATGGCAGTACCTGGAAGAGACCGTAATCGAGCACTGCAACTTACCTCAACGCACATTGCAGTGTAGTATGAACGAACCTGAATTATGGGGAACACGGCTATACTCTCATATCACACTTTACCCTGAAAGTTAATGAAGTAGGCAAGCCATAACATCAAATTGACATTGGGAGCTGTAATAACAATTAGCCACAACTTAACGTTTCGCCTTATGATATAGACTGCCAAAGTCTGTAGCACCTGGTGCAGGACCCGAAATTTGAACGAGAATTGTGGCCATGTCATATACCCAAGTCCTGTCAAACCCAATCTGTCATGAGAAGGCTGACAGATGCTCTCCCGCCGCCAGCCGCATTGTCCGAGCGATGGCCTCATTAGCGTGAAGTAATTCTTATACTCAAATGGACAATTTGAATCATCCCAATGACTTGCCTTGATTCAAGTAAATTGCAATTAATTTGAAGGCAATAGTTTCTCAGGAGTTCTGTACAAATGCATTTCCTGTGGGATTTTGATGGAGCGACCCGCGACGTGCATGGATTTGTTTCGATAATTGGGTCCATGCAGGTGTGCGCACAGACATTTCAAGGCAGATCAAGTATTTTTCTGGATAGCTAAAAAAAAGGGAAGATTTGAAGAAGGTTTATATAGTGGGGCAAATGTTTGATTCCTGACCAAAGTGCCTATTTGTACACAAACTTTACACCGTTGGCATTGATGAGCTCATTTGGAACTTTGAGTGACAGTTACATGTTAAGATTTCTTGGTCAATAGTCTGTCTACTTAGTGACAACTTTGAGAGCAATTAGAAAGCGAGATAGCACGAAGGAAAAGTTTGACATTGGAAATAAAATTAGTGGACGGCTCAAAGGGGGTATTTTGAACTTATTCTAATTGCACATCAGTGGCTGAACTGATGTGAAGAAATGTGGTTACCTTTAATGTAGGATCATTGGATAAAAATAACTATGAAATCAAATTCCCTTAATCGATTTAGCCCAAACTTGAATAGTAAGGATTGAACTTTGCTTATTAGCATATTTTGGAAGTTTGAAATTTAGAAAAATATAAAAAATTTTTCTTTTTCTTGAAAATTCCTCAATTTTCCCATTAAATAATTTTCCCAGCCTAGATGGACGGTCCTTTTAAGCTGAAACTTCATCTAAAAACTTTATTTATATACAAAATACCTAAAATCTCACATTGGCTTTTTAAAATCAAGTGTTTAATACTTAAGAAAAATTATTTTAGGTAAAAAAAAATAGGAAAAATTAAAAATACTTGGTATTTAAAATAGAAACATTCACTCTGCAAAGTCTAACATGAAAATTTTAAAAAAATAATTTCCTTTCATATGATACCTTATCAGCAAGAGAGTTGTAGTTTCTTCTAGGAAAAATAACGAAAAATGGGTGCTTCAATATTTCTGGAAATACTCAACCAAAAATGGGAAAGTACTGATGTTGTTGCAACCACCTGTTCTTTGTTTTTGATGACACACAGAAAAATTAAAAACATTTTGGATGTTTGATATTCCTCAAATCATAAAACACAAACACCAAACCTTTGACTCATCAATTACTTGAGAAAAAAAATAAAATGTGTTGTTGTTCACAAAATTGTCCCATCGGTCCATTTTCTAGAATGCCCAAATCAGTCCCTGTTTTAAGTACCATGGGAATTCGAAAATGCATTAGGTGAAGTATCTCCAAAACACCTTTTTTGAAAAAAAAAAAATTAAATTGGTATGTAGTTTCTTCCATCAATGCCAGAATTTCACTGCAATTTCAACAAGATCTGGGCTCGATGCCTTAGTTAATGATCCAACCTTAAATATCATAAAGTTAAGGAGTAATTATGAGATTGAGACACACCTGTATTGACAATAAGTATAGGAGTGTCTTTATGTCCATGCGTGTTGTTGTTCAGAAGGGTTGACAGCTCCTAGAAAGTAATATCGTAATTATATAACGAGAATATATCGCAACACTTCACTGCATAATGTGGATAGTTTTACTGTTGTGGCTGCACAGCCGGGCTAGTCGTCGTCTTGAAGGCAGACAATTAAGCGATCAAAATGGCAATTGATGTTAAAGAGGAGATGAGTAGATGTGAAAATGGCAAATTAATAGGCTTGGGTTACACCCAAATTAAGTTCTTACGTTACCTAATGCCATCTGTAGGTTGGAAGCTGATCTGATTAGTGTAAAAGACACCATGGGAAAAGACATCTTAATTTTAGATTAAGTGAATCGGAGTTTGATGCGGTCCCTCGTGTGAAACGTTTTGGTCAACTTAAGAGGGCTGGTGTATACCAACTGCATGTTGCTTTGGGGGAATTGGGCTAAGATGCGGTAATAAGTACTAAAGTGTTATTAGCATGGTTGAATTATGTCTGTAAGTTTTGTGAAGGTTAAAGTAGTTGGTACCAGCAAGTGTCTTTGATTTATTTTCAGCTGTGGGTGATACAGTGCAGGAAGATGAAGTAATTGGAGAAATAGAAACAGATAAGGTATGTCATTCTGTTAAAGGTGAGTGACCCAATTGACAACCTTGTCCCCTACTTACTCCATCAAAATTAGGTTTTTGGTATTGGAAGAAAGTTCATGTTTTTCTCATTGCTCCAGAGAAATGTAAGGCCCACCTAATGTTTTTTTTTATGTTATGAACAAGAACGTCTCCAAATACGGTCAACCACATTAATTAATCCAAATTAGCAAGATTTGCAAGTTTTTTGCATGCTTTATGATTCTTTCACCTTTGGAGCTATTCTGCCACCCAGCACAATATTGGGATTGGAAAAAAATTACGATGTTAGCTTTTTCTTAGCCTTAGTTTCTGTTTACATTTTATCGATGCCTACAATGCTTGTCGTAAATTGACACAAGTACTTTTGTCAACAATTTTTCTGACAAAAGCACTGTCGACAACAGCCCCACTGTTGTACTACTGCGTTGTTCTACCCATTTATCATACAAAAGTATATCTGTCTGTATGTGTGATGTCAGTGTGTGTCTGTGTGTGTGTCTGTGTGTGTGTGTCTGTGACTACTCACTATCCATTCTACTTACAAAATAATTACCTATGAGCTTCAAACTTGGTTGGGTGGTAAATCATGATGACTTCTGGTGCTGTATAGTTTTTCAGCCAGATATCTGTATGTTAATGAATTTTAATGAGCTCATTTGCATATCAACAAAAATGGGTCATTAATCCAATGTGCTAACAAAATGCAACTACCCATGAACTTTAAACTCCAGGTAAAGTGGTAGACTAAGATGACTTTTGGTGTTGTGTAGTTTTGTATGCACATATCGTCATGTTAGTGAATACTATAGTTGGAGTAATAATTTCTTGGCCAAGTTACTAGGTACGCCCGCTTCCCCGCCAAAACAGCGCACCACTGGGTTGCACGTAGACGCAGTCCACACAACAAGCAACGCACGCACGTACGCCAGGGCCAAGAAATTATTACTCAAACTATAATAATCAATTAGATAACTGTGTGACCACCTTAATTACGAACTGCTTCTTATTCTGGTAAGAGAGGATAATGAGGCTGTGGGCCACTAAATGCTCCTTAGAGGATATTGGCATTATGATAATTTTGACTAGAACCATAACAAGGGTCAAGGGTCAGTAGAATGTGAATGCCATTGGGGTAAAAGGATATAATTGCGAGATTTGAGTAAACCTGCAATATGTGACTAGTTGACATTTTTCTTCCATTTTTGTAGACAGCCATCCAAGTCCCAGCACCAGCCAGCGGTGTGATTGTTGAACTTCTAGCTGCTGATGGCGACACAGTCACTGCTGGCCAACAGCTGTTGAAACTTGAAATCACAGGTGGGCTTTTCTGGGAGTTGACTTTGGTGTACAAAGAAACAATTGATTGAAACAGCAACATTGTGTGTTTTGCAGATGACTTAACAATTAATTGTGTGAAAGACTTGTCACCACACATTGCTCTATGAGGCACTAAATTGGTATGGTAATGTTTAACCCTTTAGCTGGACCCATGCTAGGCAATTTCCTGGGCCTCGCACACCAAGAATTTTAGTGGTAAAGATTGGCTGGTTGTGACATACAGCCAATACACTTTTGTGGACAGACCAGCCGATATCAGATTACCGTTTCATTGAAAAACAGCCTAGAGGCGAGACAGGTCTAGAAATCAAGGGCAGGTTCCGGCCAGAATTGGCATTGCCTATGTCTTGCTAGCTTAAGCAATGGTTCAGCTTCATTGTGCTAAAACAATAAAACCACTGAAGCAAATCTGGGCTACTTGTAGCCAGGTTCCCAGGTATAGGGATAATAATGTGTACCAGTTTGGAAAGGGGACATATATCATGTGTATCTAACTGGATTTAAAAATAAATTACATATAAAAAAAAATTATTAAAAAATAAATCTAGGTCATAACTACATTTAACTTTGCCCCCAGCATGTATTCATGTACTAATCATTAATGAAATTAAAGCACATGATACAGCGTAGGTGCGAAGGGTTTGTATGCAATTATGCACTTATAAAAAAACTGTATAGTCAACTTTTACATGCATCACTGCCAAATTAACAGGAGGAATTGTAGAAATCTAGCGAGAGCTCAATTAATTTCACACATTTTGATATTAAAGGATTCTAGGAAAAAAGTGTGACCACAACAAACAACAACAAAATAAATATCCAATTCTCAATTGGACTAAAAGTTCATGACTCTCTGCGCCGTCATTGGCACAAAAGGTAATTAACCCCAGTTGAAACCCATCCCCTCATAAAAAAACACTTGCTTGCCACGTAAGACGTTGATTTATGGCATGGAACCGAAGATTAGGGCTACATTATTTATCCTCGTGAATCAGTTTTGACGTGCCCTAAACAGTTGACTGCACTTGGACAAGCACTTTGCATAAATTAAAGCTATTGTGATGCTAATGAATCTTGTATTATAAAACAACATTAAGAGCTAGTGTGAATTTCTTGCGGCCGAAATCATCTGATTACTATTTGAATTAGCCTGATTGCGCCTATAAATATTGATTGCCCTCCAGTGATATTGATATTCTTATACGGTGTAATATGCTGCATTGCAGTGGTCGTCTTTGTTGGGTGATGAAAAGATTGATGAGGAAAGATTTTATTTGTTCTTTGCTGGCCCTGGATTCGTAAGAGTAATGATCGTGATGCCAGTTATGGCGTGCAAGATATTGCCGCCAAATTGCCCGTATGAAACCTTCATCAAGTGCATGTAATGATATGAGCATGCAGTTAAGGAGATACAAGAAGTAAGATTAATAATAGCGAATGTGGTGAAATTTTAAAAAGTTTGGTCATCTGGATACCCAAAGTGGGAGATTCCTAAACCGAGTTTCAAATTGATTATGGTTGATGCACAAGAATTCCAAGACACATGCACTATAGCTAGCAGAATCTCAATTCCCTTGGCACAGGTAGTAGCTTTCATTCACCAAGTATTTAGAAAATCAATCCTTGGTTTTTGGGTATGATATATGATACCCAGAGAACACATGGTCAGTTAATGTAATGTATGTTCAAGTAAAACCCGCTGAACTGTGTCCTTGTGGGATGGCAATGTAACTCGTGTGGGAGTGTAACTGATAAAAATACCCATCTCTGGGGACACTTTTAGTTTGGTTCACAACATCAAAACAATGATAGAGCAAAGTAAACGAGGGTTGTGATTCACAGGGTTCAGAGTAATTATTTGTTGATATTATGATTTAAGGACTGGGAAATTCTGTGGCACAGTCATTGGTTACAAGCCAAACTACAATCTTTATAAGGCTGAGATCTGAATAATATTGAATGAAAAAAAAAGAAAGGTCTTTTGAAGTTTTATGATCTAACAAGGTTCAGTTGGACTTATACGTAAGAAATGTTTCAGGTTTTTGATTGACCCTTTTGGTGGAAAAAAAATCGGCGGTGAGCACCCAAATGTTGATTATTTGGCATGGTTTTTTAAAAGAATAATTTATAAGAAAAGTACCTAATATAACCCAATTTGTGTGTGTTTTTAATCTTAAGGAACAACTATTCGAATTGCCAACCAAACATGTTACTTTACTGGGCATTCACTCAATGGTCAGACCTACACAAATATCTTGCAAATAAAAAAATCTGCCCTACCAGCTACAATATTTTGGAGTGTTTACGGCAAACACATTTTTTTAAACGAGTTTGCTTATTGATGTGTTGTTAATTGAACAAAGTTCCAGCCATATAAGACATGTTCATTGTTTTGATGTACATTCTGTTAAATTTCAAATTTTTTACAAGGTGACGCTCATTCGGCATCAAAATCAGAACCAGCAGCAAGCCCAGCAGACCTGCTGACGCCGCCGCCCACCACCTCCCAACCTAGTGCCAACACCTACCCAAGGACCTGCAGGGCCCTCCCTACCACACCCACCCAGTACACCAACACCTACGGACCGATGGACATCAAGACCAGGTGTGTATAAAAGGTGAGGTCCCAACTTAATTCTAGGCTAAAAAGAGGCCTATAGGTTGTTTAAAAGAATCGGCCATACTGTCAATAAATGTGTTCATATTTTTTTTCAAATGTTTATGGTGGTGTTGGAACCATTTGACCAGATTCAAATACTAAATTCTTTTGATTTGTGCATGTTCCATATAGACCTATGGGGAGTGGGATCTAAAACTTAGACCCCCTTTGTACAGGGGTGTACGTAAAAAAGATTTGTTTGCCCTTCCGTGACATGGTATTGATTCTCTCCCCATATTTCAACCCAGGAAAAAAAAGTGTGATATTTCCAATTTATCACACCTCCAGACTGCATGCACACAATGCAGTAAAAAGCATACCTGCTATAGTCAGGGACAGAATAAGGCGACTAATTGCAAGTTGACGTATTGACAGGGCAGAACCAATGTTGGCTGTTAAAGAATAATCTGAACATTTAAAGCTTATTAAAACAAAGTTTACTTAAGGGAATTTATGTCTGTGGCATCAAAAACCAACACAAATAGGAATGTTTTGACATTTAAAAATAGTATTTTGTTGTCTCGAACATGCAGCAATTACTAACATTCAACCAACTCAGTAGCACCGCGCTTATTGACAAAACATGCATATGAGCAATGGTCGGCTAATTCTGGTCTTGACTAGAACCGTTCCTGTTTTATAGGTATCATACTATTTTTATCCTAAGTTGCAAAAAAATAATATTCTGATTCTGAAATGTCAAACAAGGAGGAAAAACTTTCAGGGAAATCTTGACATAATTTGCCATCATGCAAAGTGGGTCCTGGCTCCTGAGCTCTCTTGGCCTCCTGAAGCTCTTCCTGGTGCTTCAAAAACACAAAAACCCAGTAGTAACTTAAAGTGAACTTGTGTAGTGTGTACTTCACTAGAGGCCTTAAGGGGCCACAAAAAATGCCACCATAAGGGCTTTCGTGATGAGGGGTTTCACCATAAGCATTGATATCTAAGTTCTCAATGTTGGCAGGTTTGATGAAGAGATTGGAGGCAGGTACACAATGGCAGTTCAATGACTCAAATTTCCCAAGAGTTGGTTTGTGGCATCAGCTACTCAATTAGAGTGCATTCTGGAAATGTGATATGTACGAGCTGTGCAGAACCTCACAAAATACACACACACAATGATGCTGCAGTTATAAAACATAATGCTGTATTGTCACAGAAACTATGCGCTGAGAGTTAGGGAGAAAGAATTTCCAATGTGAATATGTTACATGAGGAACAAAGCAATTATTGATATTTGTCCACAGTTGAGGCTGTGACTGTGAGCCTATAGCAGCACCTACCCAGGCTGCCCCAGGAGGCTGCTCCAGGTGCTTCCACCACTGTGCTGACAGGTGAAGGGACAGAAGAACGGGTAGGCTCAACTTGATTTCAGGATAATGTAGAGTGGGGTATTTCTTGTGTGGTTTCCATTCCTGCCCTTTTTGCCAACCATAAGTTGGAAAACAAATTAAAACCTAACAAAAAATGTTATGAACATCGGGAAGCAAAATTAGAATATTGAAATTGTGAATTCAGAATATTATTGTTTCATTGTATTATGTCATAATAAGTGAGACTTTAAACAACTGTGACATCTATGAGTACAAAGTTATTGTTATGGGAAAATCGTAGGTTTAGTTTAAAAACACCTTGCATCGGAGTTGTTTCAGATTGATTCAATCTACATTTTAGATCAAATTTACAAAAATTTTGGCATGTTCTGCATACTTCCAAAATGACACCTCACTTCTTAAAGGACGCTTGCATGCTATTATTGATGTCACAACATTGCTGTTTCAGGTAAATTCAAGGATACAACGACCGACAGAGAATAGCAGTGCGACTAAAGGAAGCCCAGAAGGAACGGCATGGAAAACTACCTTTAATGAAGTAGATATGAGGTGAGTTATTGGATAATTGGGTAATAGAGTTGGTGGTAAACCCAAGTGTGTGAATAAGAATGGGCATGATAAGTGGTTTAATGAAGCGGTTAAGTAATTGTCTCATGCAAAAAAAAAAATTAATGGGTTGTTTGGAATAACAGTACATGAACATGGATCTAAAACCTGTAGTATGCTATTTTGATTTGTTTTGAAGATCTTTAGCTTGCTTTCATACAGAGTAACCACTCGGAAATACAGGTGATAAATCCTTTAAAAAAAATGGGGTAAGGCCAAAAATCAAGTTTGTTTCTGGGTATTCCAAAAACCTACAAAGCAAAATGAACTTTTTATTTTATTTTTTTAAGACTTCCACAGAATGGCTTAAAATTGGCCCAAAATGCAAGTCAAAGCATTGCAACTAATATTGAATGTCAAAATTGTTTTTTAAAATAAATATTATTGAGTTGGGATCAAACAATTTTTCAAAAAATGGAAAATTTTCTATCTCTGAGACATTTTTGTCTAAACAATGCAGTGTTTCCTGAGTAAACAATTAAACAATTGAAAATGCTGTAAAAGTTTCAAAAAAAAAATGAGCATGGCCTACTGGAAAACAAAACTGATTTTTTTGGCTTTTTTTGTATGTTTGTAATAATACCATCGCGTTTATAATTATACTCCATTTTTTGCATCCGTGTCAGTGACGTCGTCAGCGCAACGATTGATGGTCGCACCAGTAAAAACGTGTGCGATGGTTTTTAAAACGACCAGCGTTTTTAACGAAGGGCGTGTGCGTATAAAATGAAAAGATGAAGTCATGACATTACTGCACAGAGATAGAGAGTGGGCTATACCGGGTGTCCCACAAAACAAAACGCACACTTTGAGGCGCCATAAGTTTTGAACAAAAAAGCACGAACTAATTATCTTTGTTGTATGGTAAGAGGGGACTGTTAGCTAATATTCCTGAAAAGTTTATTAAGGTGAGTCAATAGTTTTTAAGTATGGGACCCCAACAATCAAGTAATCCGCAGAACCAATTTTACAAAAATGAGGAGATGGTAACCACAGGACTGGACATGACGAACAGAATGGCAATATAATAATGATTGCAACAACCATTTAATTGCCCAAATTTCTTGCAGAACATTTACTGGGTCAATGATGCATTTACAGAATTATATTTAAATCGATAATAAAAAACTTTAATTAAAAACATTACTATGATGATAAAATTATGTTTCAGAAGATATAAAACTGGGACTAAGTCATAGACAAAATCCACATTACATAAAAATGATAAATGCGTTGGGGGCTGCAATTACCTATTACCTAAAAAATCATGTTACATTTCACTTAAAAAAAACCTACGTTTTAAACATAAAACTCCCTAATATAGCCCAGTACCTAAGCACAAAAAATACGGCAAGAATTGGGCACTTTTTCCTAAAAGCATGAAACTGGTTTGCTTATAACATATTCCAGGCGCCGAAACAATTTTTGACGGAGGCCAAAAATGTAGCGCCCCCTGTTGGCCTACAGCGCCCTCTATAGTTTTACCCAATTATGAAATATACTTTCAAGAGCTTAAGGGCCATAATTTCCCCTATTTGTTGACCAAATAAGGATAGTAAGATTTTTAAAATGATGTATGTATAGAGCTATTGATTTAGGTAAAAATCACACATGGCTGCCATCTTAGATTTCAAAATGCCGCATTGAAATCTATATTTAAGCCTAATTGAGTTAAGAATGATAAAAAACATAATTTAAGGACAATTCCAACATGGTTAATGCTAGGGAGGTCAGAAATGCATTGACAATGGCATTGCAGTTGTAACAGATAGCAGAAATCCGAATTGAAATGTACAAGATGGCATCTGATTTCAAAAATGGCCGCTAAGGAAACTATTATTTGAATATTTTAAAAACGCAAATTATGAATTTGAATGTACCTCTTGAAGGTGGGTTGATCAAAATTGTAACCGCTTTGGTCAAAACAAAGTCCTGGATAGATTTAAGCACTCTTAATTTATCAGAAATTTTTTGATCAAAGTCACCCTAATGCTGCCATCTTAGATTTCCAAAATGGGCCCCCCCCAACCCCATTGAATTATCCATGTTAAGCCTTATTGCACTTATATGAATTTATAGTGAATGCTAACGAGCATTGTGTTGCGAAATGGAAGGTTATAAAAGAAAACACACCTACTGGTCAGTTTGTTAAATGATGCGTTGTGTTGGAGAAATTCGCACTGAATTATGTGAGTTCCATCTTATTATTAATTCATTGAGAGCTAACAAATCCATCAGAAGAGAAGATATGAGCCTTGTGTATGATATGAAGTTACATTCTTATGTGGACTCCAAGGACGAAGATACACTTTGGTTATAATGATTGTTAACCTGTGGTCTGATGAGAAATCTTTCTAGGTTTGAGTGTATCTAGTGCAAAGTTTTTTGCAAACATTAATGGGACAATGAACAATTGCACACAGGTTTGGCATGTCCTTTACATCAATGTTTTGCTGGTTAGTAATTTGTGATAAACAAAGGTTTGTGTATGTTATATTTTGTGCAATATCCTGACCCAACCATTTCTGAATAGTATGGAATCTTCCAAGCAATAGCATTTTAATTCATTAAGTACATTCTTGCTAAAAGTTTGGAGTAAGAGAATTAAATAAAGGCGGTTGATGTCTGAATTGAAACGATCTGGGTCTGATTTCATTAAAAAAAAACAAAATTTCAAATTTGGGTCAAATCGGTCAAGCCACTTTGGAATAGCAAAAAAGAATAAAGGTGATATAAGATTGGATCGTTTAAGCCCAACTTAATTGGTCGAGCTCGAGCTAGGAGTTGCAAGAATATTGGGTTGAAGATGGCAGTTGAGCCCATATTTTAAAACTCATAGCTGAGACCAATTATTAATATTGGGCGTAATCGTCCAATTTTATCATAACATGTTTTGAATCCGATATTGTTCCACACTGGACTCCTCAAGACTTGATAATACTAAAATGGCCATAGAGGGGACTGTATAATAAAGTGGTCGAAACATTTGGGGATGTTTTTTGTTCTTATATCAAGTGAAACATGTATGGGCTTTAAATTTCACGGGGAGGTATAATGAGAATTATGAAATTCTTCTTGATATACCAAATCTCAATTTTGATGTAGTAGTGGGGGGGGACATGTTTTGTCCATTGGGTCACCCACTTTAATTTGCACCTATATCGGAAAATAGGAAATAAAAAGATACTGGTATGATTGTTTTTGGGTCAAGCTTGAAGCTTTTGCCAATCCCTAAAACCTCCCTTTCCCTACCAAATCCAAATGTTGAGTATTGTTTAGCGCACTGTAACACACAATTTCAGGTTTCAAACTTTTGTTCCGTCGGTAAGAAAAGGTGCCAACCACTTTTGTTCAAGATGGTAGCCAATTTTATCACAGAATAGCAATGCATATCTTTTTAGACATGTCCAGAAAATTAGCTTTTTGTTAAAAAAAAAATCAGCTTAAAGTTTCAGCTAACGTTTGACCTTAGGCTTGGTATTTTTAGTACAGGGCTTCAATACCTAACATTTGTTTTAAGGTCAGATAATTCAATGATTCTGAATTTGGTGTTTTATGGTATTGGGCCCACCCCACCCCCCACGTTTGGTTTTGGTAGTAGAAATGTACCTCTTAGAATCTGAAAGCAGAATCATGGCTCTATACCAATTTTTCTACCTGTAGCACCGAGCCAATCGTAGGCAATTATCAAAATTTGTTAAAATTAAAAAACAAATGTTGGTTCCACCCGAGTAAAGTAAAAATTATGCTATTGAGAAGCTTTGGTAAAACTTTGCCAAAAAGACCCATTTATTTACACCAATCAACCAAGAAAAGGGTGCATTGCTACACGTACAAATTGGTCTAAAAATGAGGGCATTTGTGAGACGTCCAAAGAGTCATCTGTACTAACTTCCATTCATACTGCAGCTTTCCAGTGGCCTGATTGAAAGTCATGGAATCTTTTTGGCCGGGTACTGTGCTGTCATTTTTATTTACATCCTAGTCATACTGGTCCTATTAGTGGGAAGGAAGCTAGGTGGAGGGAACCAACTTACATAATGGACCACAATATTCTAAGGTGGCAAAAAAGCCTTGAGTGAGCTGGGTCGAAGTAGTTGCTCAGGAGCATGGATGTGCAAAATCCAGAATATCTTGGACTTCAAGCCACTCGACTTTATGAACATCACCAACAGTGCCAAAATAACTGACTCAGGATACTAAGGTACTTAGTAGCTGCTTGGAATAGCATACTAACTAAGCTCCTACAAAGGGGGTCATGTGGAATCTTACAATTAGGGGAAATAGGTTTCGTCAGTAGGACTAAGATAAAATGGGGTTCAGAGGTGGATATATTGCAAAAATGGTTCAATGGATGCAGCCATTTTCAGTCGCCCATCTGATATTAAGATTGCTGCTAATTGTGCTACTACAATGTCAGCAGTGTTCTTTCTTAACTCTTTAGCATTGTCACTGTGGACCGTCCTTAGTGTTTTTTCATCATTCAGAAGCGGAGTAATTGCTCTTGAATGGGGATACTTAGTGGATATTAGTGGCAGCCATTTTGAAAATTCTAGTGTGGTAGGTATATTGATATCAAATTGCTTACATCAATGGTCAGATATATTGCCAGCACTTACCGGGACCTTACTCAGTCAAACAATAGCTGCAAATGATCATTTAAACCCTTCAAAAGGTATGGCTCATTGGCTTAAATTCCAAAATTATAGGTCATTGGCGCCATTTTGAAATAACCGCCATCTTGAAATTCGTGATTACATTTGCTATCTGTTACTGCTGAATTCATAGTGTGCTTTATGAACTCCTCAGCATTACCAATGTGGGTTGTCCGCAAAATTAGCATTTTTATAATTCTTTAAACTCAAGTTGTTAGGCTTAAATGTGGCTTCATTGGCGGCAATTTTGAAAATCTAAGATGGCAGCCAATATTGATATGACGTACATGAATAGTTAGATATATGTGAATCATTTTAAAACATATTGGACCTATTTGGTCAAAAAAATGTTGGGAGTGAAGCCAATATTTAATAAGTGGGTTTAAAACTATAGAGGGCGCGTAGGCCAATAGGGGCCGCTACATTTTCGGCCACTCGATCAGAAAATGTTCAGGGGCTTAATATGTATAGGCATGCCAAGTTTAACGCTTTTAGGAAAGTGCACAATAATTGTGTTTAGGGACGGTTCCTATGAACTAGGGAAACAATTTGCACGACTTATTAACTGAATCAAAGCACTTTTAACCTTTTGACCCCTGTACACCCAAAATTGACTTTTTCACCTTTTTTACAGTTTTTTACCCCATAACCCGGAACTATAAGCCATAGATCGTATACAAATATTGACTGCTAGGAGGGCATGGTTGAAACTATGACCCCAAGGGTGATCTCGAAACCATAACTATGCCCCGAGGCGTAAGCCGAGGGCATAGTAGGGTTTCGAGATCACCGGGGTCTATAGTTGCAACCATGCTCCGAATAAAGCAGTCACTATTTGTTTATATACCGAATATGTAGATTCTTGTCATCTGATTGTTTAAAGAACATTCTAACCATGATGCTAACACAGGCTCATATCATGTCGATTTTCGTTGAAAATGCACCAAAAGCAGGTAAAATTGTTTTTTTTCTGAACAAATTAAGCTTGTCAGATGTAGATTTGGATCCAAAACACACTAAGGGGAGCTATTTGAAGTTGATGCTAAAGATTAAACTTGATTTTCAAGTATTTAACCCTATGATGTTGAGGGACCCCCTGTGGCGACAGGGGTCCCTCAACGGAACGCCTGTGGCGATCAACAGGAACGCCTGGGGACGGAACGCCTGTGCGATCCTGTAGATGGTATCATGATTCTCTTGCTTCTTCACCGTGGTGGCGACTTTTGTTTGGTCCTTATCATGTTTTTCACTTGGATTTTATTATTTTCATTGTTTTTTACATAGGCCGCCTGGTTCGAAGCAAGATGCTCCTACCTATCTAGATCGTTAGGTGTGAAACGGGGCCGGGCTACCACGGTTTTTGTGTCGGATCCCATAGCATTATTATTTATGTGTTGTGATACATCACAACCTAGCTTACCGTGACCACAATCTTCTTACTTTAATTTGAGGTGTTGATGTTGGTCGCAGAATCACTTGATCATTGAAAAATTGACAATTAAAAAGTAAATTCGCCATTCAAAAACTGGTAATTTATCGCGGCCGTCGGCCGTTTCATTTTGTACCACACGGGTGACGGGCTGGCCCAAATTAACTGCGGTATGCAATCATACCTTATAAGCAAGCGGCCTATGGTAAACAGACACAATGAAAAAGCTAAGGCCAGATTCATTATAATGCATGACGAATCGTGCTAGTAATTGTGGTCCCCCCTACACAGGATCGCCATGTGTATGCCTGGCATGGGCATGGCATCTGCATGTTTAAAACATTTTTGTGTAACTTAGGGTGCAAAACTTTGAAGATTAACATCAACTTGTTGAGAAGTGGATGTTTGGAGTCCACAAACGGTCGCCGTAATCGACTCTTGCCATTTTTTTTGTCGGCAAGATGCGTACAGTTTTCCTATCCTGCTTTCATTGACTCGATGCACATCGCAGCTCCGATTCGTAGTTGTTTACATGGCCGCGTCGGCAGATGGCCGCGTCATCGATGTCAATTATAATCCTCGAATATCTCACGGTGTACTTTACCTGCCGTTTTGGTATTAGCCGTTTTGAGCTGCAGCTCTGATTCTTTCAATCTTCATCTACAACTTGCTCAAAGCATGATACTGATGTCTGATGCTGGCTGCGTTTCAGCCATTTCACAGTACGAGGAAAACACATACGTAGGGGCTGCTTAATTCATCTCTTACAACAACCAGCTTACATATGTACACTACATAATACGGATGAATAGTTCGTACGACAGTCTTTAACGCTGGGAAGAGGTGTCCCGGGCATAGTTCATGAACTATCCCGCTCTTCAGGGCATAGTTCATTTTGGTTCAATTCTGAGTCTAGTTGAAACTTTATGCCTCCACTTTTAACCAATCAGAGATGACAGGGGGGATTATAAATATGTATATAATGTAGAACTATACCTTTTTGGAATCCTTGTGACCAGACAAACAACATGGTGTGCTTTTTAACACATCAGAACATTTTAATTTTTGAAACCCCTTTATAACTTGGAAACCCAAGCTGGGGGCAGAGGGGGGTGGCCGAGTTCTTCATCAATTTGATGTATATCAATGCCTAAAGTACTTGTGTCAAAAACCCACATGTTATCCGGAGCGCACACTCCTTACCTACAGTCTGCTACTTGGAGTGGTGTTTTAAATTTAAAGTTCTTGTCATCGGTTCCCTTGATCATAATGTCAACATTGTTTACAGTGGCTTATTTTCTACGTTACTTTAAAAACCTCCACAGCTTCAGGGAGCTTTGCAATCAGGGAATATATATGGCGGAAACAGGCTAAAGTGGGTATACATCGTTAAGTTCGTGCTTTGCACTCGAAATGAACTTTCAAGCCCCATCTTCATTCCAGAAATTTCCGCCCCTGCTATGTCATTGTGTTGTTTGTATTTCGCATTATTGAGGAACTCAAACCGCAACCGAATCGAATCACTTAACTTGCATTAGGAACGCAACTTATATATCCTGAGGATGAGTGTTGGAAAAATCAAAAACTCCGGGATGATAAAGGGGAAAAATCCCCCACCAACTCAAAAAAAAGTATACCAAAATATTCGGCTGACCAAATCTAACGTTCGTCACTTACAATATAACTGACTGGAATCGGCACTAATAATATGTATATGTGCCAATAGCATCTCACAAATGCCGCTGTCTGACAGATATACATCTAGTCTTTGAATTGGAAGAACATTTAGCTAACTCTGTAATTATTTCTTTCGAAAACACATTGGAAATATTCTTTTCTTTCTCCAGTTTGAGAATATCAGAAAACAACAAGGCTTTGTACAGATTGTAACTCTGATTGATTCTGGAAATGGCTCTTGTTTATTTAGAGAATAAGTAAAAATATGTATAAAGTACCAATTCTATTTCCAATCACAATTACATTATCACTGAAAGGCAATTGTTATAATTTAGATTGATCAATTTAGAGTCAAAATACCCTTTCTTGAACTCCGCTGAGCAGAGTGTTTAGGGACTCAGTGACTATTAGTATGCTACAATCCAATTAACCGGATATTACGCACTTTGATAATTTTATATCTGGTTTAATTATCGAGCGATAATCGGGTATCATGGACAAAAGGGGTTTTTATTGTAGCTGCTTTTGCTTGTTTTTTGTGGTTGTTGTTGTTTGTTTGTTGCTTTTTTCTTCTATATACTTGCACTTCTATGTGTTCTTGACACTGTTGTTCTGTTTGTTTTGGTCAGCGAGCACTAGGTTCCTATAGAAATGTTTCGCTTTTTTAAAGACAACTATGCCAATGAGGTGTTTTTTCGATTTGTGGTAAGACAGATCCAGCAAAGATTCGAAATTACAGAGCCGACTGTATGAATGAGCCGTATATTTGTACGATGTAATAGAAATGCATAGCAAGCGATGGCAGCCAAGACATCCCATAATTTAGACGTCGCCATTAGTTTAACACGTAAAAGCGAAATTTTGACGAAAAATTCTGCATTTTCTGCGTAAAATAACCATGTGGGATCGATGCAAGCCTGGTTGGGGGAAGCATACGCCCAAATTATTTAGTCGTGTAAAAACATTAAAGTTCTATCCTAAGCATCAAATGCTCCAATCAGTTTGCAATATATTTTACACGTTTTGTCTAGCTATAGTGAGTGTAAGCGTAAATGCTTCTGTACATGTGTAATGCTTTGTTAGTAAAATATGGTTACAAAAACAGGCTGGTTCAAAAGGCATTTTACTCATTTGTGACGTGGTTTAGTAAAAAGATAAAATGAAGTCTCTGTAAAGTAATGTATCATTGCAAAGAGCAAAGTTTGCATCTTGTTCAATTAGAGCCACTGTCAACGATTTTTTTCAAGATATAAATACATCGCACCCCTATTTGTCATCAAAGTCAATTGTTTCGCACTGTTGTATTGGAAATTGTTGTAATAAAGACCCCCGTAAATGCATAAGCTTTACACGCCGCATTTGTCAAGAAATGGTGATTGCTATGCAGTGTTTACTAATAAAAGTCAGACTTTTATTAGTAAACAAGTCGTAAATGGCATCTTCAAGACAGCTTTAAAATGTTTTATTGTCTGCTTTTTTCACAAAGAACAGCAATATAAGTGTTGGTATGACATAACACTAGCAATATAGAGAAAAATATGGGCATTTTGAATTAGCAAAAAAAAATGACATTCTAATTAAAAGCAGTGTTAATTTACAAAAATCTAGAATGACCGTGTTTACTCTTCTGTTACGTGAGAGCATTTGATTTTAAAGCAATGATTTGAATTCAAAACAGTAATTACAGGTAACTGCAAGTGTTCTTTCAATAATCCACATACAAATTAAACACATATTTTGCGGACACGTTCTTTAAGCAGGATACCTAAAAAACTCATAAAACGTATAGACAACCATTTAGCAGTGCAGTGAATGTCTAGGTTCATGTGAAAATAACATGTATACCACCAATGGCGATTAGAATTTCGAAGGCAGGTGAGCCCCATTTTCAAATTGGTTCAACCGCACATTTAGAGGAGTTAATGTTGATAAAAATAGGGGCAACTTAGAGCATATAAAAACATTTTCGATCATACTTGTATTATTGAGTCAAAGGTAGGACACATAAAACATCAAAGGAAATCTATTTTACGCGTAATTTAACCATTAATAGCCTGACATCAAATATTTGACAAACTATGCATTTACCTCCTATGCCAAGCTGAGGTATTTGAGCATATGTTCAATGAAAACCTACCATTTTGAAAATTAAACTCACTGTAGAGAAGTTCGTTGTCCAAATACCTACAGACTGATTCAAAAAGAAGTTTACTCATTTTTATTGTAATTTAGTAAAACAATATGTGAGGAATTCCTTGTAAACTAATATGTTATTAGAAAGAGCAGTTTCTGCCATATCTAAATTAGAAAGATGTTTCGAAATTGCTCATGCCAAACCCGAGTTATACTTATTTGGATAAAAGCACTCATTTTCCTGACTGAACACATCCGGGTAACTTGCATCTGTTTCTATTTACACCAAATCAATGATACGTGGACAAGAAAGTCTCCATTGGTTTGCAACTTTCATTGTCGAAATGAAAATTTTACTTTATTACTCATACTCAAAATCCATCAATCAAGAGCAAAATTTTAAATTCTGATAATTTTAAATGATATCGAATTTGAATCTCTCGAGTCTCTAGCACCGTTTCATCTCGGTTTTTACTTTATGTTTCTCCATACCAACGAAGAGGAAGCTATTGTTGGGAGACGTACTGCGTAGCTTATCATTATCTATCGACGTGACTTTGTTGCAGTGGTT